>UYYA01000600.1:0-44266 GCA_900624975.1 Angiostrongylus costaricensis | reverse complement strand
TTTATCGCTTAATAACTAAGTTTCTTATTAAATAACTTCGTATTTAGGACCATTAAGAAACTTTTATCACACTTTATCCAGAAGTCCGTGCTCACTGAAATTTGCAGGAATGATATTCATTCGCGATATCATTTGATTACCCATTTTTGTTTGTGAGTAACAGAAAACAACAGCAAGTGAATAAGAGTAGAACATTTTCAGTTTTTCTATAGCAAGGTAGGTAGGTATTTGATTTCGCTAACATTATAGCATTTGTAATCACATCACGGAGTATGCCGTAGGTCCATTCCATCTCCACGTTGAGGGTAATAAAAAGGATAAAGCTCTCGGTGTTGATCAATCTCTGAAAGATGTGGCATGCATTCGACTTCATTAGGTATTGTTGGAGGTGATTGAATGCATATCTGGCCTTTAAAATGACTCGCGGTGGCCGGCCAGTGTATCGAGCCAGTACTGCTATCCTTGCCAGGCAAGTCTGGTGCCAATTCGCTGACCCTGGAGGGATGGAAGGCTTGGTGGGTCATGGGCGCGAGAATCGATTCCACGTGTGCGTCGCAGTGGCGCCTCCAACCACTGCGCCACAAGCATCATGTTGAGGGTAATTCTCACGAATTCAACGGTTGTACTCGAGATTATAAGCAAATTAGCATTGACAAGAATAATATTATTAAAAATTGCGTAACTACTAGTGGCAATAGGGAAGCAAGAAGCGTAGTAGTTTGAGGTATCGTGAAATACACAAAGAGTCATGGTTTAAACATGCATCACAAACAAACCAAACCCTGCATTCTTTCGGGGTCAATAAAATGGTGAAAGGGCTAATAATTTTCTGGGAGGACAAAAACACTGAATTGACACATCAGTAGGTCAGCGAATGTGATTATATAAATTAAATATGCATGCGTTCACCTCTATGACCATTAATGGAGTCTAATATGTGACGCGTTCGTGTGAAATCGACCAACTTCAAACGCTTTTCCTTTTTACCTTCGCCAATAATAATAAGTCGACGCTTACATCCAGGATCAACAAGACCTGCCAGGTCCCAATGGTTAATCTTCTCGCCGTTTATATAGGGTATTTCTGCTGGGTGTCGAACAGCGACTTGCACTGATTTCGCTGTCTTGAAACCGTCATCTATAAAGGTGGTCGGATTCGAAAGTGGACTGGGCTGTAACTTGGCCATCTGTGGGCTTGCTTAGTTATTGACATGAATGTATGTAGAGGGTGGTCTCCCTAGAATGCTGAGATATTTATCATATATGGGTCTCAGTTCTCTACCAAAGACAGTCGCCAGTCTTTGTGGAACTGAAAAAACTTGCTAATTACAACTGGAACAATTAGTCCTGTGATGACAGCTAACTCTGATTAGTTCACCAAGCTCATGAGAACGACGTAGTTAGCTGCATCAATGATTAGTTGTGGCGAAAAGGAACAAATTATCCCTTCCTTTTCTTGTTCAGCAATCGCGAGGGTTTTAAACAGCATACATTTACTTCCATAGAAAAACGCAATACAATACAACGCTAGCTGACGTTTCGGCAGTACCGCCTTCTTCAGAACCTGGAAGGGTGTACTGATATACAATCTACTAGGCCAAACGCTTCAATAACACTTACAAAAAGACGAAAGACTCTTTGGTAATTACACGATCAACAACTTCTCGAAAAACCCACCGCTTTTTCGTGACTTCCAATGAGGAAGTTTAGAACAGCTGATTATAGTTGCATGTGGTTGACGACTGCACCATCCCACATCAAAAATCGATGCGAGCGTACGGGATCAGGTCGCGTATGACCTCCGGGCATTCATCCCTGCTTTTCATTGTAGGCTTTTTGGCATCTATCCAAAAAGCCTCAAGAAGTTTTCGCGCTGGTGTTTTAGTCTCCTGTGCAAGGATATTGACTTTTACTTCAAAATCGTCTCCGCTTTGCTTTTGTGTCCTATGCGTCCCTAGTAGTGTGCTTTGTTTTCGATTTCGTTTGCCATCTAGGTGTTCTTTTATACGGATACACAAAAGTCTGCCCGTTTCACCAATATATTCAACTCCGCGAGTATTACAAGAGATCAGGTGTATCGTACCTGAACTCATGCAATCACCGTCCCTGCCGTAAGGGCAAATTACGCAATTTGTTGTTTCACACAGACGGTCATATAAGCGGTTACGAACTAACTGACGACGTGGAGTAGCCGATGGTATTTCAACTATCGCTACCGATTCCTCTAGACCTGCCCTTCTCAAGCATCGTTTTATAGCTACGCTTACCTCATCGCTAATAAAAGGCAGCATAAACGGGACTTTCTTTTGGCCAAGTGTTTCGCGTGGGCGCGTCGCTGTCCTTCCAAACTTATCTCGTGGGGTTACTATTTCGTAGCGATGGCTATTTGCCGAGCCAAGTCGCGCGACTCTTCCTTTAGTTACCTGGTAGTGCGCACAGAGGTGGCTGTTCGAAACAGTCAGAGTACATAAAGTTCACCCGGGAGAAACCGAGAAAAAAACTCGTTTCTGTTTTTAAACGTTCAAATAAGCCTATTAAGTACCGGTTACTTGACAAAGTGGCACCGAAAGCCAAGTAACAAGAACATCTGCGTTCATTTCCTTTCTTCCCATCCTTCACACACAAATAGGGCGCTTGCGAGAATTTCGAACAGCCACCTCCGTGTGTACGAAGAAGGAATTAAAGGGGGAATCGCGCGATTTGCCTCGGCAAATAGCCACCTCCAATGGTTACGAAATAGTAACCCCACGAGATAAGTTTAGAAGGAGAGAGACGCGCCCAAGCGAAACACTTGGCCAAAGTAAGTCCCGTTCATGTTGCCTTTTATCAGCGATAAAGTAAGCTTAGCTATTAAACGACGCTTGAGAAGGGCAGGTGTAGAGGAATCGGTAGCGATAGTTGAAATACCATCGGCTATTCCACGTCGTCAGTTAGTTCGTAACCGCTTATATGACCGTCTATGTGAAACAACAAATTGCACAATTTGCTCTTACGGCAGGGACGGTGATTGCATGAGTTCAGGTACGATATACCTGATCTCTTGTAATACTCGCGGAGTTGAATATATTGGCGAAACGGGCAGACTTTTGTGTATCCGTATAAAAGAACACCTAGATGGCAAACGAAAGCGAAAACAAAGCGCACTACTAGGGACGCATAGGACACAAAAGCAAAGCGGAGACGATTTTGAAGTAAAAGTCAATATCCTTGCACAGGAGACTAAAACACCAGCGCGAAAACTTCTTGAGGCTTTTTGGATAGATGCCAAAAAGCCTACAATGAAAAGCAGGGAGGAATGCCCAGAGGTCATACGCGAGCTGACCCCGTATGTTCGCATCAATTTCTGATGAGGGATGGTGCAGTCATCAACCACATGCGACTATAATCAGCTGTTCTAAAAGCTGTTGATCATGTAATTACCATAGAGTTTTTCGTCTTTCTGTAAGTGTTATTGAAGCTTTTGCCCTAGTAGATTGTATATCAGTACACCCTTCCAGGTTCTGAAGAAGGCGATACTGCCGAAACGTCAGCTAGCGTTGTATTGTATTGTGTTTTTCTATGGAAGTAAATGTGTGCTGTTTAAAAACCTCGCGATTGCTGAACAGGAAAACGACGCATTCATCTTCCAATGCCGAGGTTAATAGATAGTCGATCCTGGGAAATATTATCCTGTGTTTCAGCAGGCTCGAAGTGAACTCAGAAACATAATTTCCATGCAAGATATTGTTTTTTCATTTAAAAGCTATTGCTTTCCAGGCATCATTTTCCCCGATGGATTCAAAAAATGGCGGATCGCAAGTTTTTTACTATGGTAGGTGCTTATCGTATTACCTTTTGTTATAAACAGCTGTATATAAGACCTGTGAGTCATCTTATCTTCCAGGTAGGTCGTCACCGGAAAAATATGCCCTGAGTTTTTTCTCTCACGGTAAGTTCAACTCTTAATGAACATAGCGTATGTCGAAAATTCGACTAGTCATGGACTTCTTTGAGTTTTCTATCTGAATGTGCATAAAAAGAAAGCACCTTAGAGACATAGAGAGTTAAAATAATGTGCCTAATAAAACCCGGTTTCTTGATGGTTAGTAGAAAAACCTTAGTTAACGAGCTTATGAGAAAGAAGAAGAACGAAAATTTCCGTTATTGTTTCAGGTTGCTGTATACCAACTAATACTCTACTTTGGCTAATCATTGTTCTTTTCATATTTACAGTTGTAGTCTTAATGTTCTGTTGTTCGACGATCACATTTCTACGCTGGGTTCGTTACGTTTCAATGTTCTCACCATTGTAATCGTTGATGTAAAGCTATTTTGCGAAAAGCGCCTTGTCACCAATAGAAGTAAGGCAGATCCGATAAGTACATGGTTAAAGACCTGGAAGAAAATTGTCACCATGAGCGAAATCCTCGACCAAACGCAGTGTTTTCAATGCACAGTATGCTAAGACGTATGCTACTAAGGTCGCCAAGTACTTCCATTGTGATTGACGCTTCAGCAGAGCGTTAAAGCTAACGTTTAAACCAACACATTTTAGCTCATAGTGCGCTTAGAAAGAAAACGACTAGAATATACACGCTTTACCTACACGACACAAGTACTCTAAATCTGTACCATCGTTTATAGTGTCATATTAATGCCTTTTGCTAACTTATTCCGCTGAAAAGATTTCAGTTGAAGTGAAACTAGTAGTGGGACTTCAGTTCAATCTCGGTTTCCTTGTTTCTAGCAACACAGGCGAACGATAAGAAGTAAGTGTGAGACGTTACGAGAGAGATATGACAAAGAAAACAAAACGAGACAACAAGCGGAAGTGAGGATGAGAGAAGTCGCTATGAGACGTGAGTACCCGATGTGTACACATTTGCTAACACCGATAGATATTGAAATATTCTCGAAATATTGATATATGAGGAAAATTAGCCAGATATGGTGCGAAGCGTTACTTGGAACAACTATCGCTATCATTTTTGAATCACTGATAATGGAAGGGAGTGTGTATAACGCAGTGGTGAGAGACGCCTTACCACACATATGTGGCCACTGGTTTGATCCCTTGCCCTAGGTTCATCAATCTTTCCATCCTTCCGAGGTGGGCATATAGCTACAAGATTTGTCTGGGAGAATAGCACCACTGACTTAACATATCGGTAGGCCACCACGAGTCAAACAATATATAGGCCAGATAGGTACTCAATCAACATCAACAATGCTAGATCAAATCGAGCGCGTGGCGCACAGGCAGAAGCTGATCAATGCCGAGCACCCTACAATGCTTCATTTTATCACTAATAATGTGCACTGATCACCATTTAACTCTAGATGACGCTTAAACTATCCTGAAAACCGATTTTCGTTGGACCTCCAAGAAAAACAACCCACAGTTTTCTATATGGTTGAATAAACACGAGGTTTCCCTAACTGTTTACCGTCTCATCATGGTTGTGAAGCGTTCCTGGGTGTCGGGCTGCAATGTAGGGCGGAGGATTCATCCTCCTAGCAGAACCTCTCGAACTGAGAAGTAGGCCGGCGTTTCTCTCAGGAACCTCAGCTAAGAGTAAACTAATACCAAGGTCGATCACCGTTATGGTACCAAACTAGTCGCATGGTGGCAAGCCTCCTTCTGATGCACATGGCGGCGACTTCCTATGGTGGTGACGACCTGGGACAACCTTTGGCTAGGCTGACGTCGAGACTCCATTGAACAACAACGGCTAAACCAGCAAAACTTCGAAAAAATAAAAATTGTGCTGGGGTCCGCACAACCAGCAAATTCGGACCAAGTAACGAAGTAAGTAAGTAACACGAGGTTGGTGTAAACTTTTATTCGGCTGATATTTTGGAGTCTTCACCTTCCTCTGAGCGGCGTTGAACCGACTCGAGTGCACGGCCGGTCGTTGTCGCGTGGAGCCGAATCCAGTGGAGGGAACATCATTCGAACGTGAAACCTCACAGAGTATTGCGCCTTCATGCAAGACGTACGTAAGCCATCCAATATGATCTGCTTTTTAGAGTGGAAAACGACCTGTAGCACACGGCACTTCATTTGTTGGTACTTATCAAAGGGTCAGAAAAGCCAGCGGAATAAGTTTTTATATTAACCTCCTGTCATTCAGCTGTAGAAAATAGAAATGTAGAAAAATTTCTGTTCATGTAGAAGACGGCTGGCAATGAAAATGTCCATCCACCCTAATCGTATATCAGATCTGGCCAGTAGGATACGCGTTCTTAAGCTACACGACCGGTGTGCTACTTTGCCTATTAGGAGCTTTAATTTTACTCCTCTTATTAAAAGCGTAACCATGCACAGCTCGACTAGCACTGTCATCGGATAGATTTATTTTTAGTAGGCCTTGCTTTCATTCTCTCTTGAGAAGGCTTCGCTTCTTTTTTTTTGATCGGGATGGTAATGTCGAATTGTTTTCATGTGGTCTTTGCGAATGAGTGGGCGGTTCGCCACCTTTGGAATGGATTTGTTCCAGCGCGCCAGCGATTTTAGACATTTGTTGACTCTAGTAACAACTCTCAGCCATCGGTAGATTTAGTAGAATACAACAGCACATTCGGCGTGCCTTTATTTGGTAGAGCTTCGCGTCAGCCTCCATAGTTTTCATCCTCTCATAGAACTTGCTAGTGGAAAATTTGTAAATCCAAAGAATAAAGCAAAAACTATAATCAATCAATATCTGGAAAGACCGACTTTCTATAAACCTCGGCATAGGTGGTTGATATATACATTTATATGGCTTATAAACTGATCTTCTTAAGCTGACGCGAGGTTGGAACAGGTTTTCGTTGCCATTGTCGTTGTTTTTGATGTTGCTGGTCGATGGCTGACGTTTCGGCGACTTCGCCTTCCTCGGAGCCTGGACGTATTTTGGACGTCAGCCTCCATAGTTTTCATCCTCTCATTAGAACATTAGAATATTTTTATTATTTGGTGGAAAAAAGGTTAAAGTACTAATAAAGATCAAACTTTCAAATAGATGCCATATTGAATAGAAAGGTCACTCACCGTGATGTTACGTGCGGGACTGGCCCACACGTAGTTCACATGGAGTCGCGAGCAAGACACGCCCCGAGGTCAAAATATCATTTTGAAATAGGGCGCCAGGTCACGTGTGATAGTGAGGCATTCGTCTTTCCGGTTCATCTTTGGATTTTTTAAATTTATCCAAAACGCCTCAAGAGTTTTGCGCGTTGATGTTTTTGATTCCTGCGCTAGGATCCGCACATTCACTTCAAAATCATCGCCGTTGTGCTTTTGTGCCCTATGCGTACCTAGAGGGGTGTTTAAACGGATTTTAGCTTTTCCATCTAGATGTTCTTTTATGCGGACACGAAGTGGTCTACCCGTTTCTCCAATATATTCCTCGCCGCATTCGTTACATGAGATCAACTATATTATACCTAAACTCATGCAATCCCCGTCTCTCCCGTTAGGACAGATCATACAGTTTTCTAAGCTCCACAAACGATCATAGAGAAGGTTTTGAACTAACTGAAGGCGTAGGGTATTGGGTGGGATATCAATAATCGTTACATATTTGTCAAGACCACTTTTTCTTAAGCATCTCCTAATGGCGTAACTTACTTCATTTGATATGATGGGTAGCTTAAAAGAGATCCTACTTACTTCCGAAACATCATTTTGGGAAACTACCTAACGTTTTTGTATAACCCGAGTGGCGTCTACTTCGTAGCCATTGGAAATGGCTATTTTTCGTGCCAGGTTTAGCAACTCCTTCCTCTCATCTTCTGTACACACATTTTTAGTCGCCATTAGGAGGTGCTTAAGAAAAAGTGGTCTTGAAAATTATGTTACGATTGTTGACATCCCACCCAATACCCTACGCAGTCAGTTAGTTTAAAACCTTCTCTATGATCGTTTGTGCTGCTTAGAAAACTGTATGATCTGTTCTAACGAGAGAGACGGGGATCGCATGAGTTTAGGTATAATATACTTAGTCTCATGTAAGGAATGCGGCGAGGAATCTATCGGGGAAACGGGTAGACCATTTTCTGTCCGCATAAGAGCCGCATAAAAGAACATCTAGATGGAAAAGCTAAAATCCGTCTAAACACCCCTCTAGGTACGCATAGGGCACAAAAGCACAACGGCGATGATTTTGAAGTCAATGTGCGGATCCCAGCGCAGGAATCAGAAACATCAACGCGCAAAGCTCTTGAGGCGTTTTGGGTAAAATTCAAAAATCCAAAGATGAACCGGAAAGACGAATGCCTCACTATCACGCGTGACCTGCCGCTCTATTTCAAAATGATATTTTGACCTCGGGGCGTGTCTTGCTCGCGACTCCACGTGAACTACGTGTGGGCCAGTCCCGCACGTAACATCACGGTGAGTGACCTTTCTATTCAATATGGCATCTATTTGAAAGTTTGATCTTCATTAGTACTTTAACCTTTTTTTCCACCAAATAATGAAAATATTCTAATGTAAAATACGTCCAGGCTCCGAGAAAGGCGAAGTCGCCGAAACGTCAGCCATCGATTAATAACATCAAAAACAACTACAACGGCAACGAAAACCTGTTCCAACCTCGCGTCAGCTTAAGAAGATCAGTTTATAAGATCACATAAATAAATATATCAACTATCTATGCCGAGGTTTATAGAAAGTCGGTCTTTCGAGTTATTAATTGTCCAACCTTTTCCACAGTGTTCCCTCAAACAGTGAACCGCTTTCTCATGATTCCAGGTAGAATACTAGTTGACCATAGCGTTTGTTGTAGCACATTTGTTGGAGAGCCGTGTTCGAAGCACCTTTCGTTAGCTCAAATGTGATATATGACGGGACAGTCATGGACCATCACGGTTCAAATCAATAAATAGTCTTTCATACGACTTGCAACAAAAGGTTCGTAAGTGTCTTAGCAGATCGTTTGGGAAGCCAAGCAGTTCTACTCCGCGTGGTCACCGAAGTACACGAAGATGCGGTCATTAGACTGGCTAAATCGGTGCATGGATTTCCAGCACATAAAGTTCCTTTTTAGCTCCATTACTCACCTATTCATAGCTGAGAAAGGTTAATCGCGAGTTCAAATCCGGCCTTAGGTCTTAGTTTTGCAAATAGGTCAGTTTAACTGCGGTTGTATTTCACATAACACCCTACAACGGAACAATAATAGGCAGTAAAAAAGCTGTTCATTCTTATACCATTACTTTTAAAAAGTTTTCGTACCTTCTCGACAAGATAACATCGATGTTTTATCATAATTTTCTTCATGATTCCTTGTTTCAAGTCTTTTTCTTCCAAAAACAGTGCATACGATAAAATCACGCTTGCAATAAAGACTTTACGCACGAAATTTCTTATTCAGCTCTACACGCACACCACTATCATCAAAATGAACGACCTCGACGAGACGAACGTTCGAAGAGTCACAATCGAGTTAGTCCGACTTCTTTACGATCCTCTTGAAACGATGGTGGTGTCAGTTTTACTGTTTTCCAAGTCATTTATTTCTGGTCTCAACTCCTTGAACTTCCTGATTCCCTCAAGGTTGTAATAACCAGTTTTGCCCTCAAATAAAAACGTGAAAAAATAAAACGGAGAGACGCTGAAATTTATGTCTAGTGAGTTTATTAACTTTTCATTTGCCTCTATTTAAATATGAAAATTGATTCATGCAGTGCGACTAAACCCTTAACGAATCTTTAACAAATATTTGAACCAGATTTTCATTAAAATTTGAAAAGAGTGCGGGCTCTTTATCAATTATTAAGTAAAGTAACCTTTCGAAAGTCGTCCACCTTGTTTCTACATTAGGAAAACTCTGCTATCAGGTGTGTTCGCCAAATAACGGAAAAGGTGCTCCACTAATACCTGTGAATTTCGGAAATAGTGCTGATCAGCTGAACTCATGTCAGCCTCGCACTTCGGAAGATAAGAGGTAAACAAGTTTCTTCCCATTCATAAAAGGCTTCAAGTGTGAAGAGCTTATGCAAACGTTCTATTGAATCAGGAACTTGGTTTGGTTTTTCAACCAGCAAGTTGTACATAAGGGTAAGGCCGAGTCGGATCTCGGTGAAAGGGATCTGAAAGAGGCCTGAGCAGAAGTAGATGCAAATCTCAGGACGATTTAACTGGGTGGGGTATTAGTTAAGCAATGTAGCATAACAATAAAGTAGTTGTAGAAAAAACAGGGTTCTTGGTTATTCTCAAACCCCTCCTTTATCTACTGGCGTTCCAATATCCGCCTCAGGAGCTTTCATGAATTCATCTAATCCTGATAAGCGAACTTGGTCCACAAGATGTGTGCACTTCATCTCCAAGATTATAAAGGATAAATAATAAAGCTCTCAGTGTTGACCAATCCCTGAGAAATACGTCATGCATTCGACTTCACCTGGCCTTTACAATGACTCGTGGTGGCGTCCAAGAGTACTAAAATTAAGGCTTCATATGTGTGTGTCAATGTATGTATATAGACACGTGAATGTGTAAGTGTTTGTACATACATGTGTGTGTTTCTACATGCAAGTGCATGTGGATATACATATATACGAATATATATATATCAGCTGTATCACCTGTCGTTCCGATGATCGTCGTGTGACTCGCGTAGGTGCCAGCAAATCTTCCATTTCTCTCTGTTGCATGCAAGAGTAGTCCAGTGGGTTGTGCTCGCTCTAAAAACTCGTTGATCATCATACCCTTCTTCTAGGCCTTTCGTGAAGAAATCTGACCATCGGGTGGTCTTCCTGTAGTAAGTTTGACATCTCGATGAATCCAGTCACTAACGGCTTTTGTCCATTGGTTGTCGCTCATACGCATTTTGTGCCTGACCTACCTCTTCTTTGACAGTTTGCCCTACAGAACGGTGTCTTTGATTATTGATCGTTGAAGCAGATCAAAGCATCGGATCTCCTCCATTAATTATGCGACACAGGATATTCCTAGCATCGTCCTTTCAACTGCGCGTTCAATAACGCTGACTGGTCTTTCAACCCGCTTACTCATCGACCAGGTCTCTGACGCATAGGTTAAAAGATGAAGCACCGTTGGGTCGAAAAAAGTGGCACGGCTTCAGGCTTTCTATGTTTCCTTTACGATATCGCTAATGCTCTTGAAAGCTCCTCAAGCTACATGTTTGCATGACTTTCTGGAGGGTGGTGGTAAATAATTTCGGCGAGATGGTATCGCCTTGCTTAACCCCTCTTCCGACGTCTACGTTAATATCGCTGTAGAATAGTAATATTTTGGTTATGAAATTTACATGCAGGCTCACGAAAACTCTCCATATAGTGGGCAAGGACTCACTGATTGTCCAGGTCTTCCGTGACTGTTTCTGTCTCACATGGATCGAAACCCTTCTTCAAATCGATGAAAGTGAAATAGAGCGGTGTTTTGCACTCTTTCGATACTTCAATGAATCTTGTTATCGTGTGGATGTGGTCTACCGTGCTGAATCCTTTTCGAAACCCTATGCTTACTCAGCTGTCCATCGTCTCCTGTCCTCTCAATCCTGTTTACGACGACTCGAGTGAAAATTTTATAGACTTCAGACAGCAAGCAAGATTGAGCGATAGTTGACTATATCGTGTAGATCACCTTTCTTGAACAATAACACGGTCTTGCTGGTCTTCCACTGAGTAAGGACCTTGCATTCAGACGGGTAACGTGTGAAGAACCGAGCCAGTGTGTTTACGAGGACTGGCGGAAGGTTCTTCAGATGTTCAGATTTTATTCTGTGCAGACCTGGTGCTCTTCGATCTTTCACCGACGAAATAGTATGTCGGATATCGGAAGGGAGAAACGATGGTATCACATGTACTATTGAAGACGTTTGACAGTAACCAAGAATGATTTTCTTCATAGCATTTCTTGACGCTATAACTGTTGCACGTGGGCGTCGAAGTGCAATTGTCTTGGTTTCGTAATTGGCGAAACTTTGGTGGGGTCTGTGAATGCTTTCCCCGGCTTCTGCATCTTCGACTATAGCTGCTACTCTTCTCTCTTTAAGGTCTTCTTTTATCGCCTGTTTGCATTGTTTTGCATGTTCGGAAATGATGGCAGTTGCCTTTAGCTCGTGCGCTTCCACGCTGGCGTATCAGCTCGAACGTTTTGGAGACAGACGTCTCTTGGTGGCTTTCGAACTATCAGTTTTCGCAGTGCTAACGTGAAGATTTTGAATGAGCCGACCATATTCTTCGTCGATGTTATCGAAAGTGGCGTTTTTCTAACAAACGGCTAATGATTTAAATAAATCCAAGTTTGCGGTGGTTTTGGGATCTCGTTTCTTGAATTTAGAGGCTTTTTGCACGAAGAAGATGTAGGTCTTATCCTGTGTAGAATTTTTAGACAACAGTGACATAGATTAGTCAAAACCTTTGAGTTACTGTGATATGGTCAATTTCGTTGTGGTACTCTCCATTGACATACTCCCACGTCCATCGTTGAGGGTCGGGCTTCTGGAATAGCGAGTTACCATGAATGGTACAGGTCGTCATAACAAACTCAGACAGCCGCTCACCCTGCTCGCTCCATTCTAATCCGTGGGTCCCAGTGTGACGTTCTTCTTGGTTTAATCCTAGCGTTAAAATCTTCAATGATGACCTTGAAGAATGCATGGTCTTCTTCGTGTAAATTTTCCAACTTCATATAGAACGCTTCGACTTCTTCCTCGTCAAGGATCGATGCCGACGCGTAAAGAAGGATGGTTCTCTAAGCTGGTATTGATCTACATCTCTTCAATTTTAAGCGTTCAGTTCGGGTTGCTAGTTGTTCGAATGAATATGTGTTCATGGATAAACTTGTGTTGACGAGAATGTCGCCGAATTCTCTAATGTTGCATGTTCTGAGGAACAGTTCTCCTCTAATGTCATAGACGGCGTTGAGCGGGTGGCACATTCTCCTCTCGGCCAGGGCGATGACGTCGTACCTTACATTCTTGCTTGTATGATGAAGTCTTCTATCGAGAACTCAGATACACGGGTGCGTGCATTGTTGATATAGATCGTCACTTTAGTCCTTTGCGATTGAGTTTAGAATGGCTCTGAGATTTTAGAAACCTCTCAATACTCGCCTTTCGTAACGCTGCCGAATCGGGAGCTCATTCGGGGTCAGGGAAATGCGGCCCGTTCCTTTTACCGTGTCTAGCATTTTGATACCCATGTATAGCTTGCTGGGCTCTGAACGCGGGAGCTGGGTATATTCATGGGTTACCGGTCTCTCCCAGGGTGGAAATGGAGCTTATTTGTTGGAGGCGACTCTTAACCGCCTTAGAAATACTTTCCTGTCACTTGATTGCAGGCTTTTGGCCGAGCTTACTCGCAGAATACAATTCGCACAAACGAAAACACACCCACGCACTTATGCACGAATGAACCCTCGCGAATACAGAAAGCATGTGCGAAGTCTGCGCAGAAGAAACAGGGAGTCCGTCCACTGAATCCATTTGCATCTCAAGGAAGCAGAATTCGCTTTTGGTCAGCGATTAATCTTGTATACGCCACTTGGGGACGCGCCACATAGCCTCTCGACTAATCGGCTCGAGAACCCTCATATGAGGAGTATCTCATTAACTTATCAACTTTTCGGTCAATTGTTAAAACTAGAAAACGAGATCAAACATGTTGCTTTACTGTCCCGTTGTCTAAATTTTAGCTCGGTTTGAAAAGTGATATAGTGTTTCGTATGCCCTTCAAAGAAACTATTTGCACGTCCACTCTAAGCTGAAGAACAGAAACCCACAAGAACATTCTGACCTCTTATAACGTCCGAAACACTTTAATTAATCGAATTTTAGGGTCTCACCGAAAAACGACGTGAAGCCCAATGGAAACAATTTGCCTGATACTCGCGAAATTGAAACGGTGCAACAGGCAAAGCCAGCGCAATATCCAACAGCCAAAGCGGTGGCGACAGGTGGAGCAACGACTGATTATTTATCCACGAACACCGTCAAACCTTTAGTGAAATCGGAAAGTACCGCCAGCGATGCGCCTTTTGCGGTCTCTACTACACCGATCACAGAATCCACGGTACGCCGGCTTTTCACGCTCGCACCACATCTACCAACTATTGTTTCGAACTCTTCGATGTCGATTTCGTATTTACGAACACGTCCAGATTGGAGTGAAAATGGAATCGCACGCTATTGCTACAACGTCGCATGCGATATTGACGGGTGGCTGGAAAGGAGTGGAGATGCGCCCTGTCTATCCCGGCATAATGCTGCTCAATGCGGACAACACGAAGCGAGGTCGATGCCCAACTGGTGAGTGATCTTAATCTTTGGTTAACAAATGACTTTAGTTTGGTTTCTCCTCAAAGTTGATGTGATAAAATGTTGAAATTGAAATTCGTCAGAAATTACGTGGAGAATATGAAGGAATAAAATTGAAGACTGGGTAAAATTAAACTGATCTAGACAGAAAAAACCTAACTTCATAACCCTGTGTATCATTCTGTTAGTCAACCATTAAGTCCAAGGGCACTAGCACACGAGAGCACGACGGCTTTGGTATGTGACTCGGCGTTTCTACGGTTCCCGGCCACTTGGTAGACATAGATGGCTAGCAAAGTTCTGTTGTTATATAGATCTACACTTAGCTAGACGTCTGGATGGAAATGTCAAAGATATCGGCTTGGATTATCCAGCTGTGAGAACAGACTTCTGGCACTGTGTAGCAATTTTACACCCACATCTCCTAATAGCCATAATGGGCCAGTAAACAAGTATCGAAATGTTGTGTGATTCAAAAGAAGAAAAGTGGCACCGAAGCTTGAAACAATCTGCTTCCGCCGAACCTTATATATATATACGTGTACATACATATATATGCATGTACACATACATATATACATATATATATGGTAAAATTTGAAAAATATTGAGAAGTTTACTTAACGTACCGCAAGAAAATGTGCGAGAACATTCTCTCAAATGCTGTAGGTGAAGTTTTTCCAGCCTCAGAAACTACTGATTCTCCATAACATTAGTTGCAGATCGAGAATTATTGATATCAACCAGTGATGCACAGAACTCCTCTGGAATCCGATCATCTAGTGATTTGAGGAAAGTCGAACTTCCTTCTTCGAGCAGTCATGCTTTAGAGTCTCTGGTTAGGAACATTTCGTCAAGTCAGTCACTGATTAAGGTTAGCTGACTGCAGTTGCCTTAGAAACACAAGCTATTGATAAAATAGAGAATGTACTGCGGAATTGAGTGTTTGTGACATCGTTGACTGTAGTGGTAGAAAAAAGTTCATGAAGAAATGACATCAGTGACCTCGTGTCGCTTCTCTTAATGAGTCGCTCGGTGATTATACTTTGCACTCATCTCCTTTGTTTTATTCATTTTTTTTCCTGTCGCTTATAGAACAGGATAATAGTCGAGAACGTATGAAGTCACATCAAACCAGGAACCAAAGAGCATGACCCATTCATTCAGAGACCATGGTATGCACTTAATATAGTCGAATACAATGAAGCACTAACACTTGGGCATTCCCTATTCCACTGTGGCCGCTAAACAGTTGTGCTTGGCAAGTAACATTGTGACACATACACATACACATACACATACACATACACATACACATTCACATGCACATACATAGACACAGACACACACACAACACACACACACACTGTGATTATAGTACTCACAGACTCTCAGGCAGAACGGTAGTTTTGTGTACCGATGAAGCTACTCGTAATAAACAATACATACTCTACATATTCTTCAATTTAACCGAAAGATTTCTCACGTATTTTTCCACCCATTTTCTCAGATTGATCTTAAAAAGTCGAAAGAGAAAGAGATTAAACACCGAATGAAGACGTTGAGGGAGTCAACGGATGAGAAGTTAGTTTTTGCTGTCTTTTAGTTGAGACGATAACATCATTTCCTGCAACTTTATTGCGATACCTAAAAGAGGCGTATTTTCTGATTAACAGTGGAAGAAAATGTGAATATTCTGCTTTTAGAGCAGTTCCGGTCTATTTAGTCCTTTGAGAGAATGGTTTCAGAAGACGAAATGACGTCGGTACGCAGACTCCTAAGAAAATGTCAAGAAAAGTCAGCGAATTGACGAAGCAACCACAAGAACCATGTGAAAGTGGGTTTTCCTTGTAACTGTAGGTGCCTCCTATTTACTCTAGAAAATTTCAAACAGATTTCACTAATCGATTTAAAAGCAATGAAAATTAGAAAATGTGCCTGCTATCCCACCTTACTCCAGAGGAGTACAGTTCAAGTTCAGTCGACTAACGACATGTGTCTAAACATAACCTGCCGCTCTAACATAGCGCTGAAAAAGCACGATCAGTCAGAGAGATCGTGCTTACTTATATGATATTGTTGAAAGAGGAACTACCCACTTAGTAAGAAATATGGTGAACAAACTATGTAGAGCACGAAATAAGTGACGGCTACGGCTTTTCAAATGTTGTTTATCATACAAGTCCACACTTATTATCTAGGGAAACTCTTTGAGCCAATTGTAAGTAGTACTGGAAATCTCATTTAAAATTCTCAACGCTTCTAACTTTTGTCGATATAGAGGTTGTGAACTTTATTTCTACAGGAGTGGTGCTGACGTCAACACCACCTGCTAAACAGTTCTTTCCTTTTTGGAATTGCAAAAGACATCAAACGTCGCTAGTTGAGCAGGTAAGCACTGCATCGTGATGCATCTTGGCCGAAGAATTAATATGTTTTTTGATGAAGCGATAAATCTGAGTAGGACATATCCCAGATTCCCAGTGCAAACTTTAGCACCTCTCACCAAGGTAACTGGGCCATCATATCTATTATGGCCACTTCAATCATTGAGCTACATAGTCGAATACAAGTAAAGTCTCCTCCATTCGTCACTTATCACTTCCCAGAGATTCTGTTCACCTTTAGCAGAAACATGGATTCACGCAGTGAAACGAGTCAACAACTGATGAAGAAGGAGAGTGCTGAAATAGACTTCAAAGGAATATAAATATCTAGAAGAAAAGTCCCGATGACTGAAGCAACTTCTGGGAAAGAGGGTAGTAACTGATAGGCTCGAGGCGGAACACATTCATTACGGATGATAGTATAGCAACGAAATGAAAGGATTTCTGAAAAGGTCCAAGTTCAATAAGATCAGATGAAAATGCGAATGCTCTACATGGATTAAATGAAGATCTCTAATTATTGCAGATCATATCTCCATCATCCGGCAAAGCACGTGGCACTAAAGTGTTGTCATCAGAGAAGAATATATGGAGTCAAAGCAGTATTCCGTTGGCTGAAAAGTACAGAGTTTCCCTCTTTTAAAAATATCGTTACAAACGATCTATGGGACCTAAAATCTATGCAAGGCCACCTTTTTCGCTCTACTGAAGAACGAATCTGACAGTTAAGGATTGAGTTGAGAGAATATATAGCAAATCATATTGTTGATCTTTACACGTTTAGTTACAGACGCGTATAGTTCATAGGCGTGTGTAGCACAGTGGTTAGAGGAGCCCTGAAATATATATGGAGCCGATCCCCGCGCCCCAGGCCCACAAAGCCTTCCATACCCCCGGGTTCGGCAAATTAGTGCCAGACTTGTCTGGGAGGATAGCAGCACTGGCTCAGCATATCGCTAGGCTATCGCGAGTCGTTGTAAAGGTCAGATATGCATTCAATCACCTCCAACGATGTTTAATGAAGTTGAATGCATGGCGCATCCCTCAGGGAGTGATCAACGCTGACAGCTGCAGAGGTTTACCCTTTAGTTCTAGAACTGACTACCGATCAAGAGAAAAAGCTGTTTCCACTACTAGTTTGCAAATAGAAAGCCTAATCGATAAGTGTAGAATGTTTCCATTTCGCCATAAGTGCTATACAGAGCATGCTTATGTTTACTTCACTTCGATACAGGTTACTGAATATATGGAATTCAGCGCCTCATCATGTCCGGAAGCTATCGGTGTGGATCAGTCGCTAATGATGCCACTACCAGGAGCTGACGTGTATATGATGCGGAAGCAGATGGAACGGATGAAGTACGCACAAGCAAGGGCAAGAACAATGGTGAGATCGAGACGAGAAATCAGCTTTCGCCTCTGTCGGCCTGCCTTACCCGAACCGAATCGGGGATTGTATGGTTAACCGGATTTCTTTCCATTGGAATTTGGGGAATTTTCAGTTTTTTGGATTTTCGAAAAAAGCTTTCATTTAAAAGCTACGTAAGATGAAGGGAAAGTTCAGATTATGAGGAAAGGCAAAGGAAAGCTGTAGAGCTGCACTTGAAACAAAACTACAGTGACGAATAGTGCAGGATATAACCACAACCTAGGGCCAATGATGGTAAAATATTCGCGAATTCACTACTGAATCGGCTATTTTTGGCCAGTGATATTTAGATACTATAAGAATGAAGTTTAAAGCGCAACAAGAGTCTCTGGTTCTTGTGACTTCATGGCAGGAACTGTGGGGTACAGCTTGATTCCTAATCACTTCTTTTCTTTCGAAACAGTTGTCTATAGTAGTAGACCGTTTCTTTTGTATATGAATAGCCTTCAGCTTATTCTAGCCTTTATGTGGTACCCATTGTTTTCTATTG
Organism: Angiostrongylus costaricensis; assembly: GCA_900624975.1. NCBI lineage: Eukaryota > Metazoa > Nematoda > Chromadorea > Rhabditida > Metastrongylidae > Angiostrongylus > Angiostrongylus costaricensis. Next base: position 25,712 of record UYYA01000600.1, on the reverse strand, counting down.
GGAGGGTAATATGTGAATTACAAAAATATTGTGTTGCACATACTCTTAATTTTTTCGTCACTTCTCCTGAAGTGGTTTCCAGAGACGAGCACAGATAAAATGAACGTGAAACATGCCAAGCCATATTGCGGGTGGTTACCTTTGGAAGCGCTGGCTAATTTACCCATCGACGACTCAATTCAGATGTTTCCCGTGTAATAGCTAAAATTATATTTGTCAAAAGTTAGAACTACGAATGTTGTTGAATAAGTTCATCGCAGTTATGAAAGCACAGTGCGCAATAAGGGTGTTTCCAAAATGACGTTTTCTTTCGAGTCTTCCTCATTTTCTACCCAAGCGAGGAAGTAGAAGGGGGGGGGGGGGATAAAAAAATAACTATAAGGGAGAGTTTGAGCCTGTGATCAAGAGTGATATCTGTGGACAAATAAACAACAAACTCAACACAACCGTCTTTCATTGATCTAGTTGAGATTGCTTGATAAAAAGTCTAGATTCAAAGTGGATCTGATGGTGTATGGCAATAGCTGAACAATCATTTCCCAACGTTCTAGTTCTTGGTGTAAGAAGCTCTCCACTTTGACGTCTTTTCCATCCTGCTTTAGAATACCACGGACGTCGCACCGACTCGCCAGTCACCACTGGGTCTATCACCGTGGCAAGTTTCCGAAATCCTTGTTTTTTCACAATTGATTTTGAAACGAATCTCTATCCGTTCTTTTATTCAAGAACTTGGTCCATTCATTATATGATTTTTACTTTGTATTGCACAAAAAACATGCTAATATTCTTAAAATGGTTAATTCAACGTTTTCAGTAACGACGCTTCTAATCAGCAGCCAGGAAAGGATTGTGGACGTCTCCCGTACCAAAACGTAATTAATTTATGAGGTGAGAGCTTATAAAACTAAAGCAGTCCAGATTGCTTTTGTTCTTTCCCCCACTTTTTCTATCTGTTTGTGTTTCCGTTTATTTCCTTCTCTCTCCTTCTCTATTTCTCTAGCACCATCCTCTATTCTCCTCATATATATCAGTAATGGAAGTAGTTTTCAGATTTCTTCATGAAATCTTGAAAGGCTGAATGTGCCGACGGTGTTTAATGTCTCGGAAACATAACAACAGCTTTCAAGCGATAATCCATCAATACGTAGTAACCGTCAGAAATCCAAAAAACGCTTCTCAAATCGTTTGGAGTCCTGTAGCACTTCTTCGTTCTATTCTTATTCGTTAGTACTAAATACGAATTTTTATAATATTAATTTGTGTGGTTGTTTTAATATTAAACATGTGCGATGGAAGAACTATGAAAAGCTTTATTTTGTACTGTGGCAGTGAAAACTAAAATTTCTAACCAATGCGTATTCTTTCTTTGACGAGCTTACACGAGGCTGATAAATATATTTATTTCCGACTAACATTCGGCGTCTTCGTCTTCATCACAGCGGGTGATCCGAGTCGATGGTCCACGCTTGTTATTTGTCTCGATGTGGCAACTTCGCCTTCGTGTCGAGTCAGGTCTTCTTCATTGTGCTCTCTCCTCGAATGAGGCAACCATTATATCCGCCATCAGCATCCAGTTCTAGAAGAGACCAGTGTAATTCAGAACAAGCCTGCTATTCCTCATTCCAATCGCGACAGATTCACTTTGACCCTCTGCGAACTGCTGTAGTACTCCTTTTTTCTTTCTGGAAAAATTGAAGCACCTTCAAACCAATGCTGCTCCTTCAGACAACGATTTTCGTCAGAGTGATTCTTGAATTCACCATAACAAATGCATCGGGAATTCGATTTTGTATCCAAAATGACAATAAATTAAAAAAACGGATAAAAAAGGACGCGTGTGGGTCGTAGGAGGCGCCACTGCGACACACACGTGGAATCGATCCCTCCGTGGTTCACCAAGCTTTCCATCCCTCTGGAGACGGCAAATTGGTACTAGACTTGTCTGGAACGATAGCAGCACTGGCTCGATACATTGGTAGGCCACCGCGAGTCATGTAAAGGCCAGATATGCATTTAATCACCTTCAACGATACTTAATGAAGTCGAATGCATGGCTCATCCCTCAGGGGTTGATCAACCCCGAGAGCTTTATCCTTTACGAGCTTTATCGAATGCGACGACATCGGCATAGTTTTAAAAAATTCTTCTCTTATTGCATTTTTTGGTATTTTTGCAATAGCAGTGGTTTTTTGCATGACACTATGTATAGATCACCGCCGTTCGGCTGCGACGCCGTTTTTTATTTCAAGCTGTATGACTCATATATGAATCACATTTCACGAGGTGCACAACTCATGTTGTCGAACACTCAGTCTTTATATCACACAGCATGGGTATTCCGCTTTGTTGTATTTCTGCATCGGAATTTAAATTCTTCTTAGGTTCTTTATAGGTTTTTTTAAACACATCCACTGCTTTCTATACGGCCATTCTATTGTTTTTCTACGTATTTTCCTACACTGTTTTGCATACAACTGCATCTATCCAGGTAGTAAAGCAACGGAGTTGTCATTGAAATTCAATTCAAAATCCACCTCACCGCCTATTCTTTTCATGGCAGGGTATGATGTAAAATGTAATCGCAATCATGTTAAGACATTTGCAAAACTCCAGACCGCAGGACTCCTGAGATCCATTCTGCTGGCTGGTGGTTGATAATAGCAACTATAGAAAGGCTGAGAGAAAGGTGAAACGAAGGACCTGCATGGTGTGGTGGTGAACGCCTTAGCCCTCGGAAAGGGTAGCGTGTTCGATCCTCGCCGCAGGTGCCCACTGTCCGGAGTTTAGTAAATATTTAGTATCGTTGCGGTTATCTTATTACAAATACCAATACCGAAGTAGTCACAACCACGTATTCTGTTTAAATTAAGAAATGGCAAATTCTACACAACAAGGACATCCAAATCGAATTTGCCATCGTTATTCACCACAACACTTAGCGGCTCTCGTGAAGGTAAGCATGCGCCAACTGCACTTGGATGCGTACCAGCTGTATTCTTCAGATACCGAACCTCTAAACAACTACTGTGCTCTATAGACACAACAAAACTATCACCGGAAAGAAACTTCAGCAAGAATAAAAGTCCATTTTGATGTTGGAAACGATGTCGAAGATTTCTTCACCTTACGCGAGTTCATGATCTCAGGCATGCGGAAACTTACAGTGTAGGGAAAGTACAATAGACATTAGTAAATGTGAGGTTCCAGGTTGAATTCTCAAACAAGTTGAAATATCAGATTTTGATGACTACGTTATTTCAGCTGAAGACTCAGTGCCAGCGCGTTATTGAATATGACGCAGAGAGATTAAAGTAATATACAAACCAAGGTTAATCATTCCTGTGAGTGTAAAGCAAAAGTCGCTGCTAAAATTCTCATGACTGCCTGTCAGGTAGCTAAAATAGTCGGCCTTTTCGTGGACTACTAATCAATAATAGTACTGCAAATAAGAACGCTGATCGTTAACTCTGCTTAATTTTGCTGCGTTCTATTCCACTGAATTCGATTTTGATAACCACCAAACAGCAGAAAATGCCAATTCGAGAATAGACGTTCGACGCAGGTCAGTGCAATGATGAAGATGCCTAATGCAGTATCCCAGTGCCAAGGAAGTGCATGCTAAACCTAGTTCAGAAATTCGATAAACCACGCTAGTCAAATTTTTATACCTTCGAGTTTTTCAATACATCATCACAGGGCCTTCCTGACCGCTTGATGAGAGTTCACTCTTAATCGCAGCACTCCAAAGAACCAGAATTCTATCGTGGTATCATAGGAAGACTGTTTGCATATACCAAGTGTTTTCATTTCAATTAAGAAAGTTCACTTTGAACTGGGATATACCAGTTTTACGCTGAACGCCAGCACTATTTTCGGCAGCATATGCATAGAAATCATTGCACATTCGGAGGCTAGGTATGCCCTGTATTAGCTCAAAATTACTGATCAAAGCGTGGATGGTCTAAAAGGCAGCCTAAATGTCGATTTGTATAGCACTTTCCTTTATTTCTAATTCGATCGCATTATGGATAAATACTTCATGTGTCATTTCTTCCACTTTGTTCCAAGAATACAGGTGCTGATTTTGTTCATTGTGAATGAGTGGTCATACAAGTCGACGAACAAAAAGCGTGAGCCTTTTACTACATTCCAGTCAGGCATTCAGGACTGGAAAGAATTTTTTAAACCGAGCCTTCAAAGCGATAAAAGTTTCCGATCAGAAAAAGTAAGAACAAAAGTATTCCATACACATTGAATACGTGTGACATACCAAAGTTTTACAGGATTTCAAGGCAGAAGACAAGAGCATATCCAAATTTGAGTAGCAGTATCTTGAGATAACGTTGAAAGTGAGACGTGATAGCTTCAGTAAGGCTTTTGCAGATCCAAAAACCTTTACACAGTTCATTCAACTATTCAGTTACAACCGTAGAAGGTGACTGTGTCTACTGACGGCTTCGTCGACTCGAGGCCTCTCAGACAACATACTTCTTGTCTATATTTGCTTGTCGATCGTATTTGGTTTCAGCACTGTCGTATGGTTCGATTTTCGTCCTCGATTCTGGCGTTGCACACCAGGAACGCGTACTTTGAATGATGTTTGACGTTGAAAGTGATGTAGACTTCGTCCACGATGCTGGTTCGCTACTAGCCAGAAACATAAAGGGAACATTGGAGAGAACGATGAATACGCTCGCACCAAGAAAGAGAGTCGTCCACTGAATTCCTAATATTAGTAGAAAAAACGGTGGCATTTATTTTTGCATACAAGGCCATTTTCGATATGTTCGCTATTACTAACTTATGTTCTCCACACAAACATTAACAATGTGAACCTGATAAAATGGAAGTACAAGCACTTGCGTTTCGTACTTTTTTATTGCTCTCACTTATCACCCACCTCATCCATCGTATTTTGAGGACAGACGACTGCGACGACACCCGGCAGTACGAACGAGACTACGCAACCGATGATGGTCACGCATACCAGCACGAAATGTACGTGTTGTCGTGCGACCTAAAGAAATTGGAACGAAACGAACGACTGGAAAAATTCACTCCATGTCTCTGTCGTTTCACCATTTTAAAGGTCTTATGAGGGACGGGAAACAGTGTAGCGTTCGAAGTTGATCAACCCTGTTGGGTGGATGATGGATGCACCATGCATTCGGCTTCATCAATCATCGCAGAGTTGATCGAATGCACATTTTCTTTGTGCAATAACTTATGGTGAGCTGCCGATGTATCAAGCCAAGTTTCTTTTGTGGAGTTACCTCTAACTAACTACCCTACTAACCTTATGTTGACTTATCAACGATCACCAATCTTGTAGTAATAAGAAAAACTTGGTGAATCGTTTCGGACAACCGATCCGACGACCAAAATCCATTGTGAATGCTGAGAATCTCAAATCTTATCCTTTCACACACTATTTAAGTTCTATTATCATCTTGAAATCCGTCTTAGTTGAAACCGCGCTTACTTAGCCTTTATTTGTGCACCATTTCGATGTAGAATGAATAGCACCATTTTCCTCTCCGTTTCTATCCACTTTAGTGCTTGTGTTAGTTTCCAACACTTTCATTCCCTCTGTTGTCTTAGCTTCATTTGGTCTGTCGCCGATTACAGCTTCTACGCAGCAAACGACCCCACTGAGAAGAAACCTAAAAGGATAGATAAGGTCCGTTGGATCTTTTCACACTAACGTTGCTCTGGTCTTCACTGTTTTACAATAAAGTGCATTTCTTTTTAAAATGCACGGCTCCCACATATGAAAGCAGAGAGCTTAATCATTGAAGGTTCGCCTGGTCTACCACACAGTTGCCCGGAAGTTGAGGAGAATGCTCCGCGGAATGTAATTTCTGGTGAACGACCAGAGCACTAACACATAAATGCCAGGATGCAGACTACAGTACATGTAAATTCGGCCAGACACAGACGCGCCCATAAACACTGACACACAGCAACCACGTATATCCTCTAATTCAGGACCAACTCCTCCGGACTGCGGATTTCCCCCGGAAACCAGCTCGCAAAACAGTTAGAGGCTTATGGTTCCACTGTATGCGCTATGTCCCATAAAAATTCATCTACACTGGTTACAGTTAACTTGCACACTTTCCATCGATCCATCATTGACATATAATGTGGTTTTGGAAAAGACCGACCTGTCATTAATAGAACATAAGAATAAAGGATTTTTGGTGGAAGACTCGCAGGTCTTAATAACTTCTCTATTTGAATAATCGAAAAACTGTGCAAAATCAAAGGCAAAAATACCATTTGTGCACATTTCATCGACCCAACAATGTTCAAGCCGTTGAATGCGCACGCTCCACTGTATGCGATCTGAGCGGGCAGCATACCCGGCTTCTGAAATATCGAACACGTCCCTTCGACGGTTTCTCATTAAAAAACGCTAACCGAAATCATGAAGACTAGCTTCTGAAGAATCCGAAAAATTAAATTATTATACGCTATAAAATTAATCAACATAAATTAAAAATTAAAATACAAATTTAATAAATATAACTTCAATGATGCTGAGATATTTGCAAAACTCCGAACCGCAGGTGTTTGCGGTAGGGAACGAACACTCTATTGACCTTTTCGGGGAGTAACGCATTCACCACAACACTATGCGGGTCCTTCGTTTCGCCCGTCTCTGTCTAAATTCGTGGTGTGGTGGTGAACGCGTTACTCCCCGAAAAGGACAATAGCGCGTTCGTTCACCACCGCAGACATCTGCGGTCCGGAGTTTGGCAAATATCTCAGCGTTATAGTAGTTATATCCCAGCAACATTGAAGTTACATTTCGCGATATACTCTGCCATTAAAAAGATTGGGTAGTAAATAAAACGGTTAAGACTAATAAATATATTTTAAATAAATTATGAAGTTCACGTTATGAAACGACTTTTTTTTCACACCCTTTATCTTCTAAGAAATGCAGAGAATTGTAATTCTTCGTATTTTTGTTGAGCAAACGCGAGGTGTTATTATTCGTTGTTCACAAATGAGCTGACGTTTCGGCGGATTTCGCCTTCCTCAGAGCCTGGAAAGGTCAAGTTGATAGCAATCTACTCGGCCAGACGCCTCCATAACCAAACAAAGAAACTCTAAACCAAGATTTCAATCACTTTGAACACAGTTTTGCAAACTCACCGCTTCCTATGAGGTTTCCACTAAGTATATCACGTAGAGACTAACCGCGCAGAAATCACATGGATGCATAATGTGACACAATAATTTTGATTGCGGTTTTGACAGCATAATTTTGACACATTATGCTTCCATGTGATTTCCGTGCGGTTGGTCTCTACGTGACATACTTAGTGCAAACCTCACAGAAAGCGGTGAGTGTGCAAAGCTGTGTTCAAAGTGATTGAAATCTTGGTTTAGAGTTTCTTTGTTTGGTTATGGAGGTGTCTGGCCGAATAGATTGCTATCAACTTGACCTTTCCAGGCTCTTAGGAAGGCGAAATCCGCTGAAACGTCAGCTTATTCGTGAACAAAGAATAATAACACCTCGCGTTTGCTCAACAAAAATACGAAGAATTACTTGATCAATGCCGAGGTTAATAGAAAGTCGGTCGTGCAGAGAATTGTATTATTTGCTTACCTGAGAAATTACGAAAAAGCAGAACCCCATGACACCTTGAGACAAAGAGGAAAACATGATCAGTCGATTTTTTTCAGATATGAATGTTGAGATGTCGAATAGTGGCCCTGCGACGAACTTCAGTGCTACCGCCAGCGCGTAGGGCAAAGCAGTTGCAAACCCAGTGTCAGCGACATCGATACCCATAGCCTGAGCAACAGAGACAGCTGGAAGTGAAACTAAAACGGCATCTGACGTAACGACTGTGTCATTACGTCATTCTAAGATCGCTAGCAACAGCATTGAGCACTCACTTGAAAACATTCAGAACTGTGAAATATCCTTCAAACTGCAAAAAATCTACAAAACGGTAAATACCATAGATTAGTGTGGGTTGCCTATAGCGCACTGGTTAGAGGTGGACCTAACAGAACTCAGCGTAAGTTCGATTGCACACCCGGTGTCCTCCAACCCTTTCATCATTCTGGGATTGGTGAATTGGCACCGGACTTATCTGGAAGCGTGGCATCACTGATTTCACATTTTGGTAGGCCAATGCAAGTCATTGCATAGGGCAGATAGGCATTCAATATGCTATAACTATGCCTAATTAAGTCGAACGTATGCAGCATGGTTCAGACTTAGTTTCATCGATTTATATTTGTAGATTAGCACGGCAGGTGTGTGGTTCATTTAGTAGTGGTGCCCTGCAACACACACATTATCGTTGATTTGATCCTCTATCTCAAGCGAACCTATTTCTTCACCTTTTCTGGCTCGTCAAACTGGTACCTTGTCTGAGGTGAGCTTTTCCCGCTAACAAAGGTCAGTAACTTGAAAACTTTGGAGCGCTCCCGTGCAGCCACCCCGCTTCCAGGTCGAGTCAATATGATTATGATCGTTTAATGATATTCATGAAAAGGACAAAATCGGTAACAGTTATACCTACATGCAAATTTCAAGACTTTCCCTGATGATGTCTGCGAGGGAGTGAATCGAGCGAAAGAGCACTGTGTATACTTTTACGTGCTGCCTAGTTCTTTTTCATGGCAGATGGTTATGTGAATTAAAAACAAAAAGATGCTGAGATATGATGGAAACTCGGAACCCATATGCTTTGAACCAGCGAGTATCCTTTCCGGGGCTCACGTGTTATCCACAGCATCAACTCAGGGCCTTGAATCGCTTTAAGCAAATTTTTTTAATGAAAAAAGTAGTCGGAACCGCAGATTGTCAGTTGAAGATTTATATAAGCAAAAAAATAGTAAAGCCTAAATGATATTTTATAGAACAAGCTCGAATGCAACTCTTACCTTGTTCATAAAGGTCGGTCCAAAGTGTAAAAAGATGAAGAACCCAGTATTGCCGCCTAAGGATGAAAGTATGACAGATTGAATACATGGGTCTTTACAGATCTCTTTATAAGGCACCGGTCCTCGTACCACCTGCCCCTCCTTGCCAGTCGAAATCGCTTTCAATTCTCTTGCACTCACAAACCTTTAAAAGAGAGAACATCGAGAGGTATGAGAACATTTTCCCATTTTTAAAAAGTTTTTAGCACAAGGTTGTGTTCAGCTAAGTATTAATAAATCATAAAAAAAGTAAATTCTCGAACTAAAAGAAAACGAGGTTTCCTGAATTTTGTTCAAACGTACACTTGTCAAACATTATATAGAAAGATTCCTACTGATTTATGAACTCATTTTCCTAGCTATTTTACTAAGCTCTCACCATACTAGTGAAGAGGATATATATGTTTCTTGCTCATTGTGCCATAACGTCGTTCACATTGTAGACGCCTTTCGGTTTACTCTCAGTGTACCTTCTTAATCCTTCTTAATCCTATAATATTTGCGTGCATCTATCACGTTGTTACTTACAGCGTTTACATGGCCTTGTTACGTTGTTGTTTTACTAATATTGCTTATGTAAACGATTAATAACGGGAGCGGTAGTGATTTCCGTTATCTCGAGCATGGTGCTAGTTCGGTTCCGCTGCGAGCCAACCAAGCCTCTCTTTCCTCCGGGGTCAGGAAATTGGTGCCGGCCTTGTCTGGGAAAAATCACTGCAATCCATTTGAGAACGTTCCAGCTCAACTATCTCAGGACTCCAGGGAGAATTGGCCGACCAACATTCTACGACATTCAAGATGAAATAAAATCCCTCAAGCAGCAACCGAGGCCACACGTAATAGTTGGAAGGTCTTCGTGGATAATGGACGCGAGAAAACAAATTGAAAGTGAGAAGTGCTGGGATCCACGGTAGAAGTGAAAACAGTTCATATAAAATAAAAAAACGCTTAATCATCCAAATTTGAGGTCTGGTGGCACGATAGCTCAGTAAGAAAGAATTCTATCCATCCTTCATTCAATGCTACTTTTAGCTCTATATGACAATAACCGATGAAAACAGACAAATTAATTCCCAAAGATCGTCACTATGTTTGTCGACCAAACCACTTAGAGCTGAAGTGGCTGGTCAAGTCAAAGGCCGTAGTTAGTATATGCAAAAGAGATTCGTGCAATTATAGGTAACTATTAACGTTAAGTAATATGAACTGGATTTGTGGGTTGGAAAAAAATTTCCAACATTTTTCCAATACAACGCTTTGTAAACTCTTCTTGGCTTCAAAGGCTTCCATATATAGGCGGCACCTTGAATGCTGACTGGTCTTTTGCTAGCTATTCAGTTGGTGGTAGCTAGCATAATGCCGACTGCTTCAGGATGGATTGTCCGTTGAAAAACAAATTATTATCAACGGACAATCATTATCAAAAACACCGTCCTATTAAAAGAGTACCGCCGAGTGAGTTTGCCTAACTCGAGCGGTGTTCCATGGAAGAAGATTCATCTTGGTACGCCGACGAAGACACCAGATCGAGAGGATGAAAGACTATGGAACATCAACTCAGATCATTTGTTCTGAGGAAGAAGAAGACGTCGAACCGTTGGCTGAATTAAAATTTTTATTAATCTCGTCTTACCCTAATAATCTAAGAAAAAACTGATTGATCTATTTTTTGACAGAGGAGCTTATGATAAGAAATACGCGTTTGTGTGAAGGAAATGCAATACGTAAGGACGAAGAACATACCGGTGTTTCTTAGGATCTTCTCTGTACAGGAGAAAGAATAGCGCCGTCGACAGCACCCCAAACATTCCGAACGAGTAGTACAGTGATCTCCATGAAAATGACCCGCAGAACGCACCAGCCAGTGGCATAGTAAGGACGGCTGCCAGCTGAATTAATTACTGGACAACGCCTTAAATAAGTTTCGATAAAACGTTCTTGCAACTAAAAGTGTTCAGCATCTCTAAAAACGAAGAGCTATTGATCCTTACCATGAATAAACAATTTCTGTCCAGTGCAGGCACATTTTTGCAAGGTATATTGAGAAAATCGACGAATGAATACCTTCTGATGGTGTTGAAATTGAGTCAAAATAGCCTACTTTAGCGAGGCAAATCGATGGAAAGCGATTCATCTTCATTTATATCCACAGTAAGGATCTTGCTAATGTAGCAATTCCGCTCTCTCAGTGAGCACTATATAAGTGCACCCAGTGACCGACCAACTCTTTACTCGTAATTCAATGTTTTCTTGATGAGCAGACCCAAGTTGCCACTATATTATTTATTCACACGAGCTGATTGATCAGTGGTTTCGACTTCTCGAAAGCCTCGGAAGGCCGAATTGTTCCGGAATAAACACCTTCATAACCTGAATAAAGGAAGCCTGCATGCTGAACTTCAATCGCATGGGAAACAATTCCTTTGAAGCCGTCACCGTTTTTTTTATAAGCATTCCACTTAATTCATGGGAAACCGCTAATTGGTGAAGAGCAGCCGCACGGCGTAATACATGGGCGAGGAATATGCCTGGCTCAGGTCAAAAAATTAGTCCCGCGCGGTCACACTAGACCACCTCTCTGCGGTTCATTTTTGGATTTTTGGAATTTATCCGAAATTCTCCAAAAGTTTCATACACTGGTTTTTCAAATTATCCATGTTAGGATAATGACTTTCGCTTTACAATCTTCGCCGTTGCCTTTTTGTGGCCTTTGCATGCCTATTAGTGTTTTGTTAGGCTTTAAGTACCAAGTTACTACATGCTCTTTCAAACGCATTTAGAGTGGCCTAGTCTCTTCGCCAACGTATTTGGTTCCACTTTCTCTAAAAAGAAGAATCGGGAACACCGTACCCGAACTTGTGCACTCTCCATCTCTACTGTTAAGGCAAATTATGCAGTTTTGTGCCATACACAGACGGTCATAAAAGCGGTTGCGAACCAACAGACTTCTCAGAGTGTTCGATAGCACTTTACTCACCACTACTGATTTACTACTACTGCCTACTACTGAAAGCGGCTCTCTTAGGCAACGTTTTGTGACTGCGATTACTTCTTCAGAAATAAATGGCAGGCTAGATGAAACCATATTATCTCTAGACTTATCATTTGTGGGCTTTGCTCTTCCTCTAAACCTATTCGTTTCAAGAAGCTACCGTTTGGTGGCCATTGCTTTCGCACCAACATTGAGTTTTTGAATCGGGATGCTTTTGTTACTTAGCTTTCGATAGCACTTGATGATGTGTTATGGCCGTTGTAGTCTATGAGCCATTTCTAGCAAAACCATGGAAACAAGTTACATTGAAGAATATGTGAGGCTATTAGGAGTCGCATACAACAAATAAGCTCCATGCCCACTCTGGTAGTGACTGGTTAGTCATCTGCAATTATTCTCAGCATCACCGCCCAGAGATCAGCAAGCTATAGGTGGGTATTAAAAAACTGAACACGGTAAAATAAACGGGCGGCGTCCCACAGGTGTCGTCCCTTGACTCCAAAAGAGAATCCGATACGGCAATACTGGGTAAGACGAGTAAGAAAAGGCTGCTAATATATCAGGGCCATTCCAGGCTGCCTAAATCGCAAATGACTACAATGACGATCTGCACTTTCAATACACGCACACTTGAATCTGAGTCCACGATGGAGGACTTGATCATAAAGGCAAGAAGTAAGACGTCACCTAACTTGATGAGACGAGAAGACGCTTCCCATTCAACGCTGCCTGGGGCACCGGAGAAAAGCTGTTTCTGGGAACATGCGGCAGCAGGGAGTAGGTGGTATAGGCATTCTTGTCAACACGAGTTCGGCCATGGACATCGATTCATTCGATCAACTGACAACCCGAATCGGACATTAGCGGTTGGAGAGATGTGGGTCAATGTTGGCTTTGACAATCTTCGACGTCGACGTACCGAACCGACGTGAGGCTACTTTATAACGTGACAGAAAAAAATAGAAGATTTACTGGCGGCTGCTCCAGTCACTCGACAAGCAACCGGAAGATATGTGACACGTGATAGGTGCCTGTTAGTTTAGCGGTTCAAAACACTTGTCCATCTCTTTTTATTTGCAGATGGTAAAACAGTCGTCGATACATCTTCAGCAGCATCTCCTTAGTATATTGCATACCCTAATCTACGTATATATTTAGTTGTATTTTTACGATGTATCGCCCCTTTTTTGCGTCATTATGCTTAATGGTTCTGTTAGTCCTTCTCATTTCATGTAATTGTAACTGCATCTTTCTTCTATAATACCAGCAAATATTGGTCGGGTTGGTGATGGTTGCATTTGTACATTTAACTTATTATGACGCTACTATTGTTGTAATGTTCAGAAACGCTCAATTACCCGATCTTGAGGACAAGAGGAACAATGAATTGGAAAGACCCGGTGACAGAACTAACCATAAACGGCTTCACACCAGAACACATTTACTAAATTTTAAGAGAACTACGGACAATTTTCACATTTTAACTACCCAATCTTTTCTTTTTATCTTGATTTGTTGATAAATACAGAGAAGAAATGTATGCAGTGTTACTACACTCATAACTCGGCCAATTATGTTTGAAAAGGATTAAAATGCAAATATCTCCAACTAGAAAAACTTCTTGAGTGAACAATCCAAAGACTGCAATTTGATTCGCTCAGCGAAATTCACTCGACTTCCACAAATCATCAAATATACATGATCCACTCCATTTCCACTCTCGTCGTTGTTTACAAAAGGTAGGAACAAAGCTAACTTGTGGACTGCAAGAAAGGATAGCGATGTAGGTTCCGGACTCTCTGTGAACCGACCAATGTGATGTGATTGCACCGACGCTCACAAACACGATCCCCATTGAGAAGCCCTAGAAAACTTGCGAAGTCGAATATAATATTGGACCTCAACACAGTTCAATCATTAAATTTCTTCAAATTCATTTCGAAGCAAAGACTGACAACACACAACAATTAGCTAAAGCTTTTTTTTGTTCGAAATTGGTCAGGTTTTGAGTCCAACCGTTCACTTCTTCAACAAGCAAGTTTTCAGCAAACAGCATCTTCAACAACTGTAGTACCCATACATGAGATTACCAAGTTTTCTTAAAATTATTAACTTTTGCGAAAAAGATGAAAGTGCATTTCTGCTTCAAAAATCACCAGTTACGTGTGAAAATACGACGAATAGTTAACATGGAAAAAAAATATAAAGTGCTAAAGGATCATGATCATGAAGAAGTTGGCACCTGCAAGATCCTCATGGCTGTAAGGAAACCATGCCCAAGATCGACAGCTATTGGAATCGCTAGTGTTGCAAAAGCTGTCAAGATTCCATAAAGTGAGAAGGTGTACCTGTAAAGACAAGTAACTTTACAACTTAAAACACACATGGAAAATACTCACATGTTTGAGTTATTCTACCTCAATCCGATTGCGCGCAAAGCTGGAACAACAGGAAGAGTTCCCAGCAGTTGTCCTATTGCAACAACAGAAAACAGCAAGTTCTTTTTTGTGGGATCGTTTAACCAGTGACCTTAAGTGAAAACTTGACGTGACATACATTTAATTCAGCAGTGATTGCCCAAAAAACCTATGACACGCCAATATTAGCCAAAAAATGATGTGGATTGGTCGCTTAATTTTTCAAAATTTGTTAAAGTCTTTTAGATCTAATATTTGGACGAGAAACTTTTTCAAACCTCCCAACGGCTTACCGCTCCATCTTGGCTGGGAGGTGTTCCTGGGCGTCGGACTACGATATACAGTGGGAGATGTATCCCCTGCCAGGGTCTCCCAAGCTGAGTAGTCCGGAGTTTCCATCAGCAAGCCTAGCTAAGAGTAAACCAATATCAGGATCTCCTGCTATCAAACTAACCGCGTGGTGACAAATCTCTCTTTGATCTAAAAGGGCTGCGACTGAATGTGCTAGTGACGACCTGGAGCAGACTTTGGCCGGACTGACTTTGGGACTCCAGGGAACCACAATGGCTTAACCAGCAAATCTCCGAAAAATGATGTTCCAACGTGGATTGGAGGAAAGCGGTGGGAAGGGTCGAACAAGTACTTCGCTTTCTGATAGAATACCTCACTAACCACTGCGCAATTCCTCCTTAATTATTGGCTTACTTAGATACTTGGATGGCCCATCCCCACTAGTTGTGTTGGTTCAAGCATAATTATCGCTTTTTTGGAGTTCTGCTAGTTTAGCCACTGTGGTTCCTTGGAGTCCTTAGTCTAGCCTAGCCAAAATTTGCCCCAGGTCGCCACAACCACAAGCAATCGCCGTCATTGTGGGTCAGAGGGAGATTTGCTACCATGCGACCAGTTTGGTACCAGGAGGGTAGTGGATCTTGATGGTCGTTTATTTCAAGCTGAGCTTCCTGGTGGAAACGCTGCACTCCTTCTGAGCATGGAGGCCCTGCTGTGAGGATGAATCCCCTCGCCGTAGATCATAGCCCAACACCCAGGAATACCTCCCAGCCACGATGAGGTTGTAAACCGTTGGAGGCCTAATTAATTAGTTTCAGGGAATTTATGCGCCGATATTTCTCCCTCTACAACGTAGTTATATACATAAAAATTCTTAAAATGAATTTTTTTCTTTTCATAAATTTCATTTTAAGAATTTTTAACTATTCGCAGTAGCATGGCGTTCGAAAAAAGCTGCTGCTGGAGCACATCTAAGAAAAAAGGTGCAAATCCGTCTTCACCTTCAGCACATTATCTTAGGTTATGCGTTTCCCTTGTCTAGGCCTTCAAGAATGGTGAAATTCCACTTTTCCTATCACACCACACAACTTCTTTACAACAAACCACTCACTACTTTTCTATAGTACCACCTTTCTACCATCTATCATTTATTAGCTATTTACTAAAAGCTCGCAACAAGTTCTATTCAACATATGCATCCTCTATCACCTGTATCATCTGTAGTCCCGCTGATGGTCGAGTGACTCTAGCCGGCGCCAGTAAATCTTCCGTTTTCAGTTGTCGTATGCAAGAGCAGCCCAGTGGATTCTGCTCGCTCTAGGAACTCGTCGAGCATCATATCTTTCTTCTAGGTTTTTCGTGAAGAACTCTGACCATTGGGTCGGTGGTCTCCCTGCAGTACGTTTGACACCCCGAAGAATCCAATCACAAACGGCTCTTGTCCATCGGTTGTCATTCATACGCACTACGTGTCCGGTTCGCCTTATCTTCGACTGTTTGGCGTACAGAATGACATCTTTGATTTTTGGTCGTTGACGCAGGTCGGAGCTTCGGATCTCATCCCTTACATATGTGAAACGGGGTACTCTTAGCATCGTCCTTTCGACTGCGCGTTCGATAACGCTGTATAATTCATCCCGTTTTCGCTGCGACCAGGTTTTTGACGCGTACGTTAGGGCAGGAAGTACCGTTGAGTCGAAAAGGTGGGCACGGAGTTGGGTGTTCTTCGTTTTCTTCACTACATCCTCGATGCTCTTGAATGCTCCCCAAGTCGCTCTTTTCGTTCTGCTCAACTCTGCAGCTAAGTCGTTCAACTTGTTGATTTCAAGACCTAGATAGACATAACTGGAGCATTCGGAGATATCCGTTCCGTTGAGCGTGAGTGGATCATACATACACATCTTAGGCTTTCTAAACACGAAGTTTAGATCGCATCTTCATTAACACTTAGTTCTCGAAAAGGAAGGAAACTGAAGCTTGAAATACCAGCAACTAAAGACTGTTGGAAGAAGACTTGTCTTGGTATAAGCACAGAAGCTATGAAAGAGAGGTCAAAAAAACCATTACCAAAAATCACTGAAGGGCATATGCGATTTTTTGCTATCAGCAGTGACGAACCTACAGGGATCATTATCAGATGTCGCCATGATATAGGATTAATTACAGAAAAGCTTTACATCGATATATCTACTTCTCACCACTCAAATAGCATCTCACTTTCAAGAAGAAAAAGTTCCTGAGCCTTTAAGAATGTCTAACATGATCATCACTACCGTAACCGAAGGAATCTGAGTGACTATCGTCCAATACGCTTGTTGCGACTACTTTGTGAGAAGTTCGTGAAGATTATCCTACAACGATTACCAAGGACTTTGGATGAAGTCCAGTCGTTTGTCGTTTAACCAAGCAGGATTCCGACAACGATTCTGCATTATGCCCAAATCCAAATCGTGTCCAATTTACTCAGTTTTGGTTTATTGTCAGGAAACCCATACACGTTGATGTTTTTCGACTGCGAAAAAGCGTTTGAGGGAATCATGACGAAAGTAAATCTGTCAGCACTTGTAGATTGAGGGTGGACCTGTCTTACACAAGAACCCAAGCTGACTGTTATCGAAACGGCACCACGAAAATACGGCTTTTTCTTCGACCTCTTACGTTCCCACAAAAAAGGTCCGACACGGCAGCACTTTCCCGTTAATAAGATTGTATTCATTTTTACGCTACCAAACGTTTCTTCGCAGTCGATAAAGGTTAGGACAAAGAGTATGTGGTAGTTCGGACAGATTTATATGACCCGTACTTGTTCTGTAATCCTCATTCTCGATTATTTTCTCCTCACCTCAAGTCCATGGTATGCGTACTGAGATACGATAACCTTGGTGAGATATCATGAGATTATGACAGATTCGTAGAGACAACGTCCGCTACAAAATAACGAATATTCTCTATCACTTCTCAATCAAATTAACATAAACTTTACGTGCGAGGGCGCATGTGGCGCAGACGAAAGCGCACTGCAACACGCACATGGGATCGATAGCTGAGCCCCGAGCCCAAGGCTCACCAAGTCCTCCATCCTTCCGGGGTTGGAAAATCGGTACCAGATTTGCTTGGAAGGGTATCAGCACTGGTTCGATACATCAGTAGGCCACTAAGATTCATTGTAAAGGCCTGATATTCATTCAGTCACGTCCAACAATGATTAGTGAAATCAAATGCTATATATATGAAGTTTCCGGTATGGAATTTATCTGATGCTCCTTTTTCGCATTAACTCCTGCTCTCTCTAAACCGCTTCACCCATTATGGAAGAAACATAAGCATCGTCATCAACCATCTTTCAATTCGCTCGAGTACCGCTCTTACAGTCTCCATATTTTCACCTTCCCATTTCACGAAGAATTCTAGTGTTGAGCTGTCATTAATATAAGAATTCCCAACCCTAGTTACACGTTTTTTGTCTCACCTTAACCGCCAATGCTTTAGCTGTTCCCTGTCCTTTACTATGCTTTTTAACATCGCTGTTTTGTTAATGTTGAAGTCGGCCACTTTTTATTATCCAAGTTTGAGGTGAATTTCGTGAATCTAATAATCGCAACACCGGCGTGGCAAACATAGAGCGAACACGGTCAAAGGCAAACAAGTAGTCTATCATCGTTCGGCACTTCATCCAAAGGAGAATATCAATTTCCACAGTTTCCATTGAGAGCTCTAACTAATGGATTCACATAATCGTTCTCTTGGTAACGTTCTTCGCCAATTTCTCCTCAACTAAACAGGTACCATTGTTAGCCTTTATAGCATTCGATGGGGTCGCGTGTGGCGCAGTGGTTGGAGGCGCCGCTGCAACACACGTGGAATCGATCCCTGTGCCCATGGCCCACTATGCTTTCCATCCCATCAGGATCGGCAAATTGGTATCAGGCTTGTCTGGGAGGATAGCAATACTGGCTCGATACATCGGTAGGCCACCGCGGGTCATTGTAAAGGCTAGATATGCATTCGATCACCTCCAACGATGCTTAATGAAGCCGAATGTACGGCACATCCCTCATGAATTGATCACCGCCGAGAGCTTTATCGTTTATCATTTACAGCATTCGCATGCCGACTGTGTTGAATTTTATGCCAACTTCTGTGCTTCATTGCCTGAAATTCTGCTGCAAAAAGTCTAATGCAGAAGAAGGGCGTGTTCAGATGACAAATGGTATTTTTGAACCACATGGACGTCGGAGAGACATGACCGTGCAGTCAAAAAATATAACTAATGTTAGAATATAATCGATAAAGTCGCTCCTCGTTTGTTGGGTTGTTCTCGTGAGAAAAAATGAGCTCCTTAGGGAACTACGATTTATTACAGTGATCATCGTGTTAACCAAAAAACCCAGTGAACCTCTTTAGTTGCATGTTTCATTCTAGTCGTTCCTCATTCTGAACTCTATTTGGCCTGATATTAAATAATCACAAAAATGCTAAGATATGAGCGATTTAAAAGCCAGCTGGACATCGAACTCGTGACTGAGCTTTCCGAGGACTAGTGTGCTATTCACTATACCAACTGTAGCGCCTACGTTACACATCTCTCAGTCAGTTCTTTATGCTAACGATGACATCAACATTCATCCGTCAAAGGAAATAAAAAAAAATAAAAAAATCTTTTAAAAAACTAAAGAAAAAGCAAGGAAAAAATGAAAAAATTGGTTGAGAAGCAAGCAAAGTAAGGATCTCGGCTGATCCGCGCGGATAGCACGTTAGCCCTGGTAAGGCTAATTACGGCTTCGAAGCACAGCTGAATTTTCGAGTATTGCTCACATCTTAGCACTCGCGTGGTTGCATTTCACCCCATACTCTGTCATTAATAAAGAATAGAGTGAAAGTAAAAGCTAAAAAGATTGACAATAAATAGCCCAGAATTTGCTAACCAACCTTGCAACTAGTGCACTATTCGTTCTCGGAAGTTTTTTATATTAAAATACTACGAAATGCTACCATTATGTGTCTAATTTTTTTTAATACAAGTTAAAAGCAGATAGTTGGCTAGTTCATGTTTTTAAAGAAGAAATGTCTAAAGCCTTATTCGAGTTGAGCAGGTGCAGGCATTGGTATCAATGTGACACAGGTGCTGGTTAGTAAATCTTATATTCATACATAAGATCACCTACCGGCCTCGGTTTCATTAGTGCTCTGTGATTGAACGACGTCATCCATGCAGATTACGGTGAAGCTGAGAGCCTGCTGGTTAGCATAGATGGAAGTACTTGCAATCATGGCAACTCCTAGTATGGCAAACCTCACAACGCTCGTCTTCTCCATTAGCCCCTAAGCAATAAATCGTATCAAAGTAGAGTGCACACCTGTAATAGAGATGACTATCACGATAGATATGTTGGGCAACTTTAAGGTAGTGATGAGTCCGTTTTTTTTTCTTTGCTGTGTTCAACTAACGATTATGTACTAATGTTATCTATTCACCGGCCACATGTGCCAAGTAGTCAAATGTGATCGAGCATCATCACTGGTCACTTTAGGGAGGCACCACGAGAGGATAAATGCTTCCTAATTGCATGTTACAGCAGCACAGCTTTTTCGACCATGGAACACGAAATCGTCACCTTAGTATGATGCTGCTTTTTGGGAGCCATTTTGGACAAGAAGACAACACCGGTTACGTCGTTCTGTTTTACCGTGGTGAGGATTCCCGCTTGGAATTTCTACGTGACAACGTGGTGCTATTTTTAGTGTGTATGACTATGTCGAGGGATAAGCTCTTTTCGGTGCTCACTTCGACAGCCAGCAAAAGAAAATTTATTCCCATTGTTCATGTCACAATAATGTCCTGGAAGCGCTGATTTCATCTGCAATGTACATCTGCGATGGAGAAATGTAGAAAAAATACTATCAACATGGGGCACTTCATTTTAAGTTCTAATCACCACGATGTCATCTTAGAACGTTGTTGCGCTTGATAACTGTGCAGAACAGTGATATCTGTATGGTAGACACCAGATGAACGACTAGTCGACATTAAGTAAGACTGCAAGAAGGCACACTTCGTTAGATATCTGTATTATTTATCGGGACCCAAAGAGCTGAGGGAGTTCGTACCGATGACACCTCTGGCGAACATGAGTCAAATCGCAGTTTTGAAGTTTTTTGAATTCATTAAAACTAATCGGATTATGACAGGCAGATATAGGTTTGATTATTTCCATACGATTGTTGGTTGACATTCGCTAAATGAATAAAGGATGCGAACATACTGATCTCATTCAACTTTCGAAGCAGTTCGAATTAATTTTGCTTTCTTTCTACACTCCTAGTGATGATATTTTCGAAAAATCTAACGTAATCTGAACATGGATTTTCGGACTAGCAGTTATTATCACAATCTTAACCCTTTTATTTACTGCCTTTTTTCTTCTTAATGGCAGGGTATGTTGCGAAATATAACTCGCATGAAATGCTGAGATATTTGCAAAACTCCGGACCGCAGGTGTATGCGGTGGGGAACGAACACGCGCTGTTGTCCTTACCGGGGAGGAGTGCACTTCTGTTCAGGCAAAACGAAGGACCCTGATAGTGTGGTGGCGAAGTGCGCTGCTCCCCGGTAAGGACAACAGCGCGCGTTCGTTCCCCACAGCATACACCTGCGGTCCGGAGTTTTGCAAATATCTCAGCATTTCATACTAGCAGTTATTATTAGGTAGGTCTGTGACACAAAATAGCTATTTTGCCAAATTAATCACTGGCGGAAAACTAGGAGTGTGCAGTCCCTGTTAGAAATACCGTTCAAAACGCGCACTATTTCCTCTGGTTCGACCACGCTCCCGGTCAAGCAAGTCTCGTACTTCTTCGTCAAGAGCAAGTTGCACAATGCTTTCGGAAAAAAGCTTCCCCAATCTAGAAATACAAGTAAGTCCGGTAGGGAAGACTTCAAAACGCTCTAACACAGCTATTCCTAGATACCAGGACAAAATAGCGGCCCTCATTGATATTCGGGAAGAAGACGCAGTCTCAAAGAGGTAATCGAACAAAGGCTTAAATTAGATTACTTTCTTGCTAATAGATGCAACACAACGAAGGATAAACATAGAATAAGCACAAAATCCGAAGTATGGCTATGTAAGTCTTCTAATGAATGATGAGCAAAGTGTTAGGTGCTCATTATTCACTTAAAGCTGCATCACGCATTTGGCTCTACTAAACTTAGTGAATGAAGTTCAATGCACATACATAGGCCTTTGCAACAACATAGTACGATAACCCACACCAGTAACTCGGAGATGCTTTCCATAGTACTTATACAATATTAACACATTTTTCCTAAACCACGATAAGTCGATAAAGAGTTATCATTAGAAACCAATTGTTGCTCTTTCTACTTGTTTATGCACAAAAGCTTTGAATCATTGAAATAAACGTAAGAAAGGATTTTCAAAAAAGAATAATGTTCGGACTAATTACTTGAAGGTCCAGAATCAACAACAACTTTGAAAACATGAAAAATGACAAGGTCATTATCGGTAAGAAAGGAGCTAAGTTAGGGAGAGAGAGAGAGTGAGAGAGAGAAAGAAGTGAGCTAAAACTGGTGCTGGCTTGAAGAAGGACAAGTTTTGCGTAGTATTCATTCAACAATCAAGCCGTCTCAGAGCTAACCGTGATCATCTGGTGACGTCTTCTTGGATACGATCGAACAGCCACATCGCTGTAACTCCGAAAACAGTGCGTAGGGGTACTTTTGTCAGCGTAATCGCATTATCTATGGTCGGCTTTGTGTGAGTTCTGCTGAATATGCGCGTAGTTCATTGGTCAAACCGTAAAAGCAGCTTCAGTTATCCTGAAATGGCTACTGTTATATACAATTCCGAATTGTCTTCTACTTCTTATTCGTTGTCCTCTTCTTTTCCGCTTGTCCATAAAAAGGTGAGGTAACTTCTATTTTATTTGGTATTGGAAACAGTCGCGTCTATATTAAGAAACATGTCAATTTTTTCTTTACCAAGTTTAAAAGACAGTCGATTTAGAAATTGTTTTTCTATTCGCTTTGTGCTAGCTAACATGACACCGACTGCTACAGGGTGGATTAACCTTTGAAAAACAAACAACTATCAGCGGATAATCTCATCAACAACAGCAACAACCCTGCATGAAAGGACACTGCCGGGTGTGTTTGCCCCATTCGTGCGATGTTCACTGAAGAACACCTTGTCTCGGTACGAAAACGAGGACGCCACATCGTGATAACGAACAGCTGTGGACCACCAACACAGATCAGACGTCCAGACATCAGCCGAATTAAACATATTTATCAACCTCGTGTAAGGTGAACAATTTAAAAACATGTAAAATCGCGTCTATTGTTGAAAACCAAAAAGTTGGCCTTTCTTTGGGAATTCATTAAAGCATTAGAGTCTTGTGCTCTACTTAATGCGTTCCGCTTCGAGATTGGAAGTGGTTGTTTTGAATCAATTGTGGGAGTGCACTTCATGAAACAGTATGTTTTGTTCTGTTTCCTTTCAATCACCTCAGATAAGTTCTCCAAAAGCAGCCCCAGAGATCTTGGAAGAACAAAGAAGTGCTAACACTTCGAATCCGAAGTACGTTGGGCTTCCTAAGCCCTCTTCGTATATGACTGCATGAACTGATATACTCATCTGCTTTCTCGTCGGTTGTTTGGCTTCTAAGGAATTTGTTGTACTTTTTAAACTCAGCAGGTAATCTCAATACCACAGGTGCCACAGATCAGGGTTCACAGTTGTAAGGCTACTTCCTACGGTTAATAGTATTAAAAACGGCTTTTGGAACGGATTTATTCGTCAATTGGAAGAGATTGTTGCGTGGGAGGGAGGTGCAAAAGGAAAAAATTTCATAGCTGACGATGGCAGCTGTTGTCTCATTATGCTGTTAGAGCAAGTTTCAATGTTCCTTTCTAGAAAGAAGAGGCACGTGCAGATCAATGGTTAGAGGTGTCCTAGACTACAGACATGGCCTTTGGTTCGGCCCCACACTCTGGATTTACCAAGCCTTCCATCCCTCCGGGAACACCAAATTAGTACGAGACTTGTCTGCGTGGACGATAGCACTTACTTGATACATCAATAGCCCCCACTGCAGATTATTGTATAGGTCGGATATACTCGGATATGGATCTCTAACGATGTTTAATGAAAGCGAATACGTGGCCCATCTCTTCGGTAGTAATCAAACGCGGACTCTTTCACACTTTTTTTTAATTTTAAAGACGTATGTTTCACCTTAGAATAAACTTCAGTAATAAAATTAAAAACAATTGGAATCTCAACATGTTTACCAACGATGAACAAGTTTATTTGTAACAACTACCCAGAGCTCTAGACCCAACTTTTCGACTCTGCGATTCCTCGTGCCCTAACTGTATCGCACAAATCACTGGATAGATCCGAAGCTCCAATCCACGTCAACGATTAAAAAACAAAGAAGCCGTTCTCCATGCCAACTTGTCGAAAATGAGGTGTGTCAGAAACGTAATGAGAATGAACGACATTCGATGGACAAGAGCTGTTAGTAAGTGGATTTCTCAGGATGTAGAACGTGCTGCAGGAAGACCGCCGACCCAATGGTCAGAGTTCTTCACGAAAACCATGAAACATTGACATGATCCTCAACGAGTTCCTACAGTGAGCAGAGCTCCCTGAACTACCTTTGCACGGGGCGGGTAGAAATAGCGGATTTACTTCTGCTACCGCTCTCACTCTGTGTTCAACGGGACTACATATGATACAGATACCCTTAAACCTCTTCTGGAGCACTTAGCCTGAGTGATGTCGTCCAACTTCGCAACAAAATGTCACCCGTATTAGAAAACGCCTCAAAACTGCTGTAAAACTTCTTCATCACCGAAAGATAGGGGCTTGGTTGGCTGGGAGAGTGATTAAACCATAGAATGTAGTCTGCGTGCTGCACGGTGCTTGCAACAACTGTACTTCCCCAGCTTTTAATAGATAGTGTAATAGAAAAATAACTACCTTTCTTGCGAAATGGATTAGATTTAGTAACAATCGTCGCCGATACAATGGGAGTGTGTTTCGCTGATGCATTGGGAAAGCGAATATTTTAGGTGGAATGACTGGTCTTGATGAGGGTTGACATGCGATGAATAAGAATTCCATCGATATCCTGATTTATGAAAAAACTTTTTCAGCTCAGAGGCTTCACCTTATGGCGCGACCATTTCGTGGCTCGGGTTATTGTTCCAATCGATTCCTCGAGGCTATTCGACTCGTCCGTCTTTTCGACGATTTTTTCCTTCCGCTTTCGTACGGCTGCTTTGTCATACTGTTGGAGCACAGTGGGACTCTCCGCATTTCCAGTTCTCGTGTCTTGTATGGTAAAAGAGTCAGCACATTCTTAGTAGGAGAATAGAATTGGTTGTTGATGTTAAATTTCACCACAGTTACTATGTTAGGCACGGATCAAGGGAAACTACCTGGAGTTTCCTTGATGTTTGGCTTTGATCTTGTTCCAGCGATGGTCTATGCACCGCGCAGTTTGAACCACTGTGATAAATGTTCCCAGGATCGACTTTCTATTAACCTCGGCATGGGAATATGAATGCATCGCTTTCTTGTTCAGCAATCGCGAGGTTTTTAAACAGCATACATTTACTTCCATAGAAAAACACAATACAATACAACGCTAGCTGACGTTTCGGCAGTATCGCCTTCTTCAGAGGAGGGATATACTGATTAAACCTGTATGTTCGCATTGATCTCTGATGTGGGATGGTGCAGTCATCAACCATATGCGACTATAATCAGCTGTTCTAACCTTCCTCATTGGAAGTCACGAAAAAGCGGTGGGTTTTTCGAGAAGTTGTTGATCGTGTAATTACCAAAGAGTCTTTCGTCTTTTTGTAAGTGTTATTGAAGCGTTTGGCCTAGTAGATTGTATATCAGCATACCCTTCCAGGCTCTGAAGAAGGCGATACTGCCGAAACGTCAGCTAGCGTTGTATTGTATTGTGTTTCTCTATGGAAGCAAATGTATGCTGTTTAAAAACCTCGCGATTGCTGAACAAGAAAA
>UYYA01000599.1:0-44402 GCA_900624975.1 Angiostrongylus costaricensis | reverse complement strand
TAAGGCAAAGCTTCCAGTTTATTGTAATGTGGTCTATTCACAATACTGAAAATAAAATACCTTTTTAATTGCAATAGATAGATGTGTATAGTGTGCATACACATATTGATCTCGTTGGTGATGGTTTGAGCTATCAAATTTGAGGCTAAGAACTTAGGAGTAACTAAGAAATCCTACATGGAAGCCGAAAGGAGGAGGAGAACGAGACAATTACACACGGTTATCTGTTTTCGACGAAGTTTCACCTTCCTGCCATGGTTCCCTGAAGCTAGAGTCAGAGCGTGCTCCTTAAGCTTGGCTATGGTCGCTTCTACTTTTCCTACTGTTGTGCTCCCAAG
Source organism: Angiostrongylus costaricensis (assembly GCA_900624975.1). Lineage (NCBI taxonomy): Eukaryota > Metazoa > Nematoda > Chromadorea > Rhabditida > Metastrongylidae > Angiostrongylus > Angiostrongylus costaricensis. The sequence goes on along the minus strand of UYYA01000599.1, from coordinate 44,064 downwards.
TCAGCAGTTATTTCTGTGTTTTCTAACTTCTTGCCAGATTGCTTCTTTAGATGCAGTGTAGGTAAAAAGGTTATCGACTTTCATGCAGTAACGATCCGGTGATACTTCGACACGGTGCATCCTGACTCCAATTTCGTTTCTTATTAACGTCATTCCTAGCTACATGGAGTACAGTGAGCTGATGAAATCGAATAATCTGCGTTGTTCGAAACGATGTTCTATGTTCCTATTATGTACTCTTTGTTAGAAAGAATTGTGCAAAGTTGTTTATTCGCTCGTGTCAATTTGTATTAGTGGACAACGATATATCTTGGTGTTGTGACTGAAGACTGCATAAAAGATAAGGAATTAAATGATAAAGCGCTTGGTACCAATCATACCATTAATGGATGCGCCGTGCATCTGACTTGGTAGGGCATGGCAGAGGTGGCTGGATATGTACTCAACCTATACAGCGACTCATGATGACTTAGCAACGTGTTACCTCAGTGTTTCCGTCCTCCTAAACAAGATTGTTTGCCAATCTTGGTGGTTAGCAAACATAGTTAGCAAAGGGACTGGGTTAAACCATCGATCCTGTGCGTATTGCCGAGCGTCCTTAGCTGCTGCGCTACATGAGCATGTGGATGCATGAAAATACGAAACAACGTATCTCTCAGCTGTTTAACCTATCAACCGGTGCACTACATAAAGACAGAATGGTATAGAAGTCCGTACGTTGTTGTTGTCATTCGCGACTTATCGTTCCTATACAACGATAGTCTCAGATTTTCGCAACTAACCCTGTATGCAAAAAATAAACCAGTGAAATGGAGAAATTATCAAGCACGCATTGGCACCATAAGAAGTAAGGACTAGTGTTATCATATAAGTCATGGTCACAGATGAGCTTAACGTGCAAAGAACAGTGACCCTCCTATGAAGAAAATCACCTGTAGGAATAGTTGGATCTCTTCGAACAACACAAGTCGACATTATAAATGAGCATGGAGTGTTGAGCAAAGACTAAAAACTGTTGATGATGAAGATATACCACGAAGGAGCAATCAAATCGGTGACATTCATATGCACAATGGTCTTGCACAATCCATGTGGTTATAGAGATAGTAGGAAGCTCCCTTTATCCAGCATCCTCGACATATTTGCATTAACTATGTAATATCATCTACACGTTAGTAGAAGGAGGCACTTTAGGAGTGTTCAAAACATATGTGTTCAAGCTACGGTTCAAAATTCCGTGATTCATAAGCAGATAGGGTGCATGCTACTACGTATAGAATGTTCTTTATACTGTCACACCACTCAGAGTTGATGGTGCCGGTATGGTCGCTACAGTTATCAGTTCTGTGCTCTCAATGATACCGTTGCTTTCTGTTTTTTACTGAACGGTGGATTCATGGGATCTCCTCACGATGAGTTTCTATTTAAGAATTTCAGCACTGCTGTGAGCGTGACTCTCACTACATCGCTGCTCCATGCTGGCGGACGAAGATTAGTGCTCCTGTTATCTCGAGTGAGTGCTTAGCCTTCGTGTACTGTTCAAAGTGCATATTTGCTTTAAGCTGTTCGTCTAATTGGTTTAGGGTTTAGCTCAATTTTAATGATAATAGACCTCCCTATTAGTGACGCATCCCATTTATTGTTGAATCTCCAGACAACTGATCGCAAAACTGGTGTACCCGAGTTTGAGTTGGTGAGAATTAATACTAGTTGTAAACAAGAGGACAAGAGGATTAATTTACAAAGCTATTTCGCACTTACTTCGAAACGTATAAATAATAAAACATCCGGCGGTGATCAATTCCTTATGGATGCACTACGCATTCGCCAATTCCCGGAGTATGGACGGTCTGATATGCCTGTGGTGTGGGATCAAACCAAAGACCACGTACGTATTCCAGGAAAAATTTCACTTTATCATTGGAGATGTATACATTGTAGTTTGACCAATGAACTTATTTCTGGTGCCGTTTCTATCACTGCATAGATAGACAAGCGTGTGATTTCATTTCATGAGTGTGATTTCATTTATGTGGACTATAGTCTGCACGTAGATTAGTAATGTTGGTCGAGTCCAAATTCTCCATAGTACTGAGAGAGAAGCATTGGAGCGATTCCGCTTGATTTAAGGAGAGTCAACTTCTACGAAGAAATTTGTACCTATTTTCCGGAAAAAAGAATGAGTCTTGAGGGAACGCAGTGAAGCTGAGCCAGAGTCTGGATGGGTTGAGCTGTCCGTGTAATTAACACGGTCACTACCACCGCGCTACAGGCTCCGTCTACTCTAAATACGGGAAAATTACCGTCAGCGTCGTCTGGTACGAGTCATCGTCATCGCTAAATTTTTGACCATCGCCAGACCTCTCACAACTCGTGTGTTTTCTCCTACTCAACTCTGGAGCGAGGCCAGTCATCACTATGACTTCTTGACCCAGATATTAATACGTAGCTGAAGTATTCGAATATGATTTTTCTGCCGAGCATGAACAAGATATCTACAACAAGTGTATTTCATTACTTTTGTCTTTGGTTGAAAAAATAACCGATCGACTGTTCCAAGTTCTCAGAATCGGCCAATATTTTTTCCTCTTGGCTAATGCTCCAAGTTATAAAAACAATATAATCAGCAAAGCGAGCGTAATATAGTTCCCTGCTATGGACCTTCATAGGAATATTATTACAAAATTTGAGTACACTGCAGTTACGTACCCATTACGTAAAAGTTCTTTAGTCCCATCCACGTCAATATAATCGAAATCCTTATTCAAGTGCTGAATCCATCCTCATGTTTTCCGCATAGATGTACTTCATTCAATTTCCTCCAAATTCTGCTAGGATCTTAACCTTTTTATTTACTGCCTATTCTTTTTAACAGCAGGGTATTTTGCGAAATATAACAATTATAATGCCGAGGATCCCGCATGGTGTGGTGGTGAATGCGTTACTCCCCGGAAAGGACAATAGCGCGTTCGTTCCCCACCGCAGACACCTGCAGTTCGGAGTTTTGCAAATATCTCACCATTATAATAGCTATACTTCTGTTAGGATCATTTGTGCTAGAGCTCCTACGTAAAGAATAACAGTTACATTATTCGATTATGGACTACTTGCGTGACGTGATACACGAAAGAGCCCGACCTGATTAATCGGTGCGGCCCTAGCCAGCGTTTCTGAAGCTTGTCGGTAGCTGCGTAACTTTAACCAAAACTTTAACATTTGTTATTAATACTACATGAACTGACATCACACGTGTCACAGTATGGAGATCGCCGCAGTAACCCATATCGAGGTTGGACAGGCGCCAGAGTAGGTCCGGCCATCTGCGTTATGAACGGGATCACTAGCACTGCGCTACCTTTTCGCTTTTACATTAATCTGTGCCAAATTCATGCACTTGCACATATATAACTCATGCATAACTTTTGTTCCTGTTCAAAACGTAGAGCTTCTCCTCACTTTTTAACATAAATTATTCCCTAAATTATTTCGCTTTGTATCTACAGTCCATAAAAAAGTTACAAAGTAGAATACGGTAATTACTTTGACGCGGATCAGTCCACTAATTGTTGCTTCCACGAAACTTTATTTATCCAAAATAACATAGCATTTGAAAAAATGAACCATAAACTTGTGCAACTAAAAAAAGTATTTAGACAGTAAAGAACATGAATGATAAATTTAGAAAAACATTTCAAAAAGAGTTACCACCAACAACTAAAGTTAGAAGGAATGACAAATAACTAAATTTAGGAAAATATTCTGAAAGGAGAGTTAGCACCAACAACAAAAGTTAGCAAGGTGAATAACTTCCGTGGACAGGAACACCGCTTACGTAGGATATGACAGTATATTATCACCCTAGGCGAGATGACAGCGGAAAAGCTGAGCAGCAAAGAAGAACGCTCAATAGTTTCATAAAAAAAGACGACCAAAGCATAGTTATAAGCAAAAAAGAATAAGTAGTACTACACTATCGGTACCTGACAAAATTCCAGAGATCACAGTGTTTACGAGACCTGATTAATAGCGTGTACGTACGACGTCACCAGTTTTCACCGTTACATGTCATGAAATCACAACCGATGGTAACTGTGGACTTGTAAAGTTCCCCTGACATCGTGTAGACAGTATACATCTGTACGAAAGGGTCGAGAATATTCTCAATGAGACAGAGAATAGCCTACATAACAATACTACATTTTGTGACAATCCCACTCAAAACAAAAAAAACGCGTTGATTCCACGTCGTAATTGAAGCCTGGCATTACTACACTACTATCTCATTATGTTTTCATACGTTAGACGGCTAAACTGCGCTGAGATATTCTTCCCACAAATAGCATCTTTAGTCGAGGGCTCAATGGTGAGCAGATTTCGCAGCTTTCGCAAACTTTGCAGAGTACCGAGAGCTAAGACGCTAACTCGACCTAAAAACGGAGGTAGAAGTATCAGCAAGAAAATTCTAAACGTGGTAAATTGAGCTAAGAGCCGCATGTCGCGTACCTTCACACCGAGTGGTGAGTCTTCGTAAGCTGATTTCTTTTACTCCCGTCTTTTGCAATATTCGATTCTCGACAATTTCACGATCAAAGTCTTCTGAACAAGCGGATGTTATTCGATGGATACTAATGTCCAACCCATGTATCACTGACAATTCCGCCAAGAACAGACAATGTTCCAAGCACCATATATAAAGCGTTTGCTTGAAAGTCATTGCAGATCTCAAACATTTCGGAAGAATTTATATAAACCGCTTGATCGTGATGCATTGTATACCTCAAACAATAAAAAAAGGTAGTATACCATGCATTGCATAAAATGCAATACCATGATAGTTTAAAAATTTAACACTACAATATGCAAGTGCAAAAACAAAGCCCGTCTCCGTCCTTACGAATTATGTAAATTGAATCTGTAATAAATATTTCTAGCGTCCACCCAATGGTTTACAGCCTCATCTGGCTGCAAAATAGACACGTGTGTTGGATAACGATGTACAGCTGGATTTTTATCCACCCAGCAGGGTCTCCCAAGCTGACAATGAAGTCTACGTCTCTATTCAGAAGCCCAACAAAGAGGAAACCAATAGCAGGAATCACCACCATTTTGGTATCACATTATTCGGAAGGCACTAAACTTCGTTCTGATTCACAAAGCTTGGCAATTTCCTGTGGCGGTGACGACCAGAGAAAGACCGACTAGGTCGACCTCATATCCAAGGAAGCCACAATGGCTCAACCGCCAAAACTGCAGCCTCAGCACTCTACACATTCGGCGCTCCCTTCTAAGACGTCGTGTCATGAAACAATCGGTGACATGTGATCGAATCTCTCGTTGCCTAGGAAATCATTGAATAGAACGAGCACTCCCACGACAAGGGATTGTAGAGTCTCCCCTGGGTTTCTTTTGGCAGTCCAATTTCTTGATTGAATTGTGATGTTTGATGAGAATAAATTCTATACTATAATCGACAAAATCTGTATAAAAGGTGGGAAAAAGACCATATTACAGTTCATAATGTTGAATTTCTACCAAAAGATGGTTAATAGTTCCTCGTTCGTGGTAGATGGAACCACCTCCAGTAACATATTGAATTCTAATAAAACGGTTACAACAGAGCACTTTCACAAAGCCGAGGAGATCGCCTGAAAACTGCAGTGTCGATCACTAGAACTGGTGACGAGAATTTTATCAAACAATTCGCTACATTCACCAACTCCGCGAAATCCTCCAGAACTCCTGCAAAAATTTCACTGCCTCTAGAACTTAAAATATCGGAGAGTTGTTTCCAAAGAAGGAACACTTGTATCTAAATATCAAGAAAAGGATAAAGCTCTCGGCGTTGATCAATTCCTTGAGGAGTGTTCTAAGCATTCAACTTCATTAACCATCGTTGGGGTGGTTGAATGGATATCTTACCTTTACAATGGTTCGCGGTGTATCAAGCCAGTCCCCCCAGACAAGCTCGGTACCAACTTGCCGACCCTAGAGGGATGAAAGGCTTGGTGAGCCACAGGCACGGGAATCGATTCCAAGTGTGTTGCAGGGGGCCCGACTCCTGTGCCACACTTGTATCTTAGATGCAAAACTTGTAGGAATCCAATGGCTCCGAATCCGATCAGTAAAGTTACCTTTGAGGCGAATTACTGCACTTAAAATATAACGCTTGAAAAAGACCATTCGTTTAGCATCGACCTAACAATTACCCAACCTAAGAACAGTTCTGACATAGATAATCGAAACCAAAGTACATCAAACACTAAAGGGTTGTTGTTTGCTGAATCAAATACTTCCTCTATGAAATAGATATAAAACACATGATGACTTAATTTAATTCCATGTCGTCGCTTGTCCGTTTTTTTTAAAAGAAAGTAGAAAGTAGACTTGATACAGTCTTAGTCGCAAAGATAATTCCAAAATAAAAATAAGTACATGGAACTGAAGCTCACTAATTAAATAATAGGGAGCGCGAAATGCAGTGGTAGTGATCTCGTCCATTACTCGGATGGCTCAACAAATTCTGGCTCTGGTTCCACATTATTAAGCCAGTCATTCCTCAGAAGTCGAGAAATCGACATTCTGGGAAAAGACCACCCTCTCTAATCCATGAGAAAAGCTTAACACAGGTATCTCATTGTTCAAGGAGAAACGACTCGATCAGAGATCTATGACACTCATGATGAAGATGAAAATCTCCTCAAAAAGAAAAGCTCTCGAACGTACGAGCAAAAAGCGTTCGAAGACGCTCGCAGATTGTGGATGTGAGTAAAGAAATCGAATGAAAGAACTGTTAGGATCCACAAACTAGCGCATGTAATGAGACGTTATAATAATAGAAATGGATACTCGAACACCGTCTTTTTCTTCCATAGAGCTGGCCATTACACTAACGACTCTTAAATGACTTGAAGTGCTAAACAGTAAATAAGCTCAATGTCATGAATAATCCATTTCTAAATGTCTACTATTTCTAAATTTAGGCATCAGCAATTAAACCATAAAAGGATGAAGGGCTCCGTGGTGATCAATTCAAGTAGACTGTGCCATAAGTTTGATAATACCAGGCATCACAGAATGAATATTCTGACCATATATTGACTAGTGGATCCCACTGATTATCAAGTCAGCGTTTCTTATCTTTCCACAGAGGTCTGGTACCAACATGTCAACACCGGAGGGAGGAAGGGCCTCATCCGGAATGGTACCAACGACCACTTGTGTAATGTAGGGTAGATCGAACCGTAGCGTTGCACAACCTCTGAGCCTTAATAACTCTTCTATGAAGAATATGATTTAGCTTCAGAATTAAATGTGAAATTCCAAGAAATTGAGTGAATACGATTGTCTAATGTGGGAGAACAAACAGTACCAGGTAGTTCTATAACAAATGGCTCGCACTCGCGGATGATCAGACTCCGAAGCGGATCAGACGGCCGATTTTCGTTCAGTTCATCAAACTGTAGGTTGAACACCATGTTATAGTATGTCCTTACAGCAGCCTAGGAATTACGATAATCCTTCCCGGAAATATACTATTGTAACAAAATTCATGTCATGAAAAAAATAATGTATCGAAAAAAATATTCAGTAATACTCCACACATCTAAGTTTTTAGAAGAGATCTATTTGCCAGATAACTAAATATTTCCAACGTTAGTCCACATAACAACCGAACTTGAACAGGGAAACATCTAACATCTTTCACTAACACACAGTGAACGACGTTAACTTCTCAATAATCGCAATTCTTCGGAAAATTTAGTCGCTGATAAAACGAAAGCTTGGCAAACTCATTATGAAGGAAACCATGTTAAATCGCTCTGGGAGGATGCATATTTCTTCTAAAATCTAAAAACCAGTCTGTTTAAAACCATAACTTTCCGAGAATGTCGAAAGAAATGTAAACTTCCCAAAATGTTAAAGGAATCGCGGTAGTCGCAAATGTTAACGATACGCTTTGGGTAATTAATCTTTTTCCATTGGCGGAAATCCTACTCGTAGAAGTGCTCCGTTATTTGAGGTAAGACTCTCGCCAAAACAGTGAAAAAACAAAAGTTTTCGAGCTAGAGAGGATCAGGACCACATTTTTGTAGAAAAGTGAAGTACTGAACCTTTTCAACATAAACTTGTAGAGCCTACCGATTTTTGCCCAAACTAATAAAGTCCGCTTCGAGCTGAAAAGTGCTTAAGGTTGAAAGGACCAATTACCTTTAGGTACATATGTACTGAAATCAACACGCATGTTAACCAGAGTGTTATGCTGAAAGTAGCAATGATCTCCGATCATATGCAACTCAGACTCACTCTCTACTGGGTTACTTTGTTTTAACACAGCAAAAACTATGGATAGTCTATGAATAAACTGTAATATGAAATTCAACAGATCTAACGTATACAAACAAAGTAAACCACATAGACATGAAAACAGAGTAAAACCAGAACCTGTCTACTTCGTTTCACACTAACCACGAAACCTAGCGATTAGCTAGTGAGTTAAACCATCGGTAAATCAACGCAGAAACGATAGGAATATGTATTTTAACAGAATAAAGAAGCTCTTTTAGGATCGCTAGTTACCTCATGCAATGGCAGCCATTCACCGCGTAAGAACACTGATGCGTAGCCTAAATCACTGAACGAGATGTGCCGCAGTTTGCGAAAAGCACGAGATGCTAAATACTCGAAGAATGTCACAAGCAGCTCGATCTGACGTTCATCGTTAATCTTCTCTAGAGGGCACTCCAACACTGCCGAATCTTCCAGCTTAAACACAAATTTTATTCTAAGACGTCCGCAAAATTCTGTAAAAATACCTTCTCTAAAAATGGTTTATTTATATTCGAGCTTCCTGCAATTCGGCCTGTTGCGTATAAAATAATGATAAGACAAAGGTGGTGACACTTAAGCCGAACACTGAATAGCCCGTTCTGCTCAGCCCATTCAGAAACGATGAACATAACGCAGTCTAGACCTGCAGAAAAAGATGACAAATTCGAAGGAATGTATTGGCTATGACCGCACAGAACCATGAAAATCTAAAGCGCTATGAGTCAAAAAAAAGTCCATTAATTGCCCTCGAAGTACTTTACCGATGACAACATTAATGTAATGGATTGACAAAGGATATCCAGTTCAATTAGAACGGATTTCTTCGTCGATCACTTCTTCACAACACGGTTGGCCAAAAATAGGCTCTCCTAATTCTTTCGCTCGAGATTTTCAAAAGCAATATATATCATTTCACAAAAGTAATCAATCTGCTGTTAAAGCAATCAAGACATACCTGGATAATGTGCAGTGTAAAACCGTAGCTGATTACAAGCCTCCTTATTTAGAAACTGTGTAAATGAGTGAAATTTCGCCTTGTTTCCTCCACAGTAGTCAGATATGCGTCTTCTCAACATCTACAACCAACACGTTTTTTTATCAAAAAGGTTTGTTTATACGGAATAAAAACGGTTGAATTTCCGTTAATGAATAGCAGCATCATGAATAAATGTCCCAAAAAGCTTTTTGTTTGGGGAACAAACTAAGGAAAACTTAGGAAAAGAAGCCACCAACCCCGTAAAGCGGGGTAGTGAACTGAATAGAATCAATTTCTTTGAGAGCATTCTCTTGTCTGACCACAGCTAAGATGTCGTAGGCGATCCATGCGAACGATAACATCCTCTCTCGTGTTTGTTGAGCTCTCTCTGAACTAACATTATACAAATGGAATAATTTAAGAAAAATAAAGCCACAATCAGACTTTCGACTATCGAAGCCAAAATATCTGAAGCACAGACCTCTGAAGTAATGAAAAAATTACATGTATGAAAACGTCTCAATCGACACAATGCAAACAATCTGGTTAGAACAATGTTTGAGGTAGAACAATGAGGTTTTCATCAATTCCCTTGACCCACCTCGACATTGATTGATAATTCGATGTTTTTCATCAATATTTATTCGGCTAACGTTCCGACGTCTTCGTCTTCCTCAGAGCATCACATCGACAACGACTTGGATCATCGGCTCTGAGGAAGACGAAAACGTCGAAATGTTAGCCGAACAAAGATTGGTAACAATCTCGTGCTACCTTACCAATGAAACAAAGTACATTGATCATTTGTACAGAGATTAAATGGAAATAGGTTTATGATAAAATTTCGTTAGTTTTAAATTTATGAACGGCAATGAAGAAACAACACAACATTGCTTAAAAAATAAGAATGAGCAATTAGTGCTAACGCCAAAATTGTAATAATGACAAGAGCTATTACTGCCAAATGCGGATTCGTTTTACAAATAAGGTAACTGACCGTTCACCACTATTCTAGTAGGTTGAGAGTAAGCTAAGTGAAATACAACTACTCACCATAGCATATACGATAATAAGCCACTGCTTTCTGTTGCATTTTTAGTGTTGGTTTGTTTGCAGTACGATAGAAAACGTTCTCTTCCAGCGCAAAGTTCTTGTCACTCTTCTGAGTACATGACTCCCAACCACCAAACTCCTTGAAACGTTCACCCCACATCCACATGAAGAAATGCGTAGAAAAATGGAAAGCAAGAATTATAATAAACCTTGAAGAATTCTTCCCTGAAGTCTCGGAAAAGAGAGGTCACTTTCCTTTCAATGATCTCAGTTGTATTGTAAAGCGACATATCGTCCTGATCGCGATCCGAGATGCGATTCCTCATCTCTGAGATACAACCAGAAAAAATTTCTCCTTCCGTCTTTATGCCGTAATTCTCCATAAAAGCCTGGAATAATGCTCGATTAGCAAAAAAAAGGCCAGGTGCAAAATTCTAATTGAACTGATATTCAACCCGTAGTCGGCCGTTGTATTTTGCCAACTCTGCCTCAGCCTTTTCTTTATATGCTAACCACCCGTCCACAATGAGGTATCTGTCACACTCAATTTCCTCTTGTTCACCGATATCTTCCGAAACCTTGAGAACATCCTCGATTGCCTTGAACTCCCTTAACATTAGTCAAGCATAATGTCTTACAAAACCAACGTGCTTGAAATCACTATAGTTTTAGGCTAGTAGACCCTATAAACGATTAGAATTAGAAATATAATGGCTGCATAAAACAATTTAGTAAAGAGCAACAACATTAACTTTTCAGCGCATAAGTTAATGTGCGATTGTGATAGGAACATTTGCAGTGAAATGTATAGTTCATTAAGAATACCTGCGTAGTTATATTTACATAAGATTTCATAGAGGTAACGCAGAAGTTCTCGACCAAAATCTGAGGAAAAATGCATCGACGTAGAAAGAACAAAAGCTGAGCTTCCTCGTTTCATGAACCTTGGGACCATAAAATCATACATGTTCTATTGCTGTCTTTGTACTACTTACACATAGAAGAAAGAAAATTTTCAAGGAGCTAAGATATAAAGCCTTAACAACGATAGTCGATAGAACTTTTATTTTTAATATAGCAATAAAAACCAACCTATAAATCCTTCCCAAAAGCCTGGGACTACGGTAGATGGGATCGTAATCATTCGTACCGTGAAAATCTGGTCGGCGCTCGTTTTTTTCCGGAGGAATCTCTCTACCACTGTCCTGATCTGCACAAGAGCGACCGTATTTAAAGTAAACTCCAGGAAACCAGAAGGATCTATTTAGAGAAACCCATCAAATGGAGCATACCGATCGTCCATTCTCTCACAAGCGGATCAGGTGGTAGCCCGGTCTTTGCGAAATCCACTGCCTTCGATATCTTCACTGCCAAACGATGACACACCTGATAAACACTAAGATCACCTATACGAAGCGTAAAATCCGTAGAAGAACGTGCAATTGAACAGAAACTACAAAAACTTTTTCAGTTTAAGCGACATTAAACTACCATGCTTTTGCTTTAATTTTAATAATTTATGAAGTGAAAACCCTCCCAACGGTTCACCACCTCATCGTGGTTGGGAGGAGTTCCCGGATGTCGGGTTGCGATCTACAGCTAGAGGATTCATATCCTGCAGGGCCTCTCAAGCCGAGGAGTCCGGTGTTTCCAATAGGAAGCCCAACTAGGAGTCAACCAATACCAGGAACCGCCACCGTCCTGGCATCAAATTAGTCGCATGGTGGCAAATATACCTCTGATCCACAGGTGCTGCGACTGACTGTGACCGTGAAGACCTGGGGTAGATTTTGGTCAGGCTGACCTCAAGAATCCAGAGAACTACAGTGGCTTAATCAGCAAATCTCCGAGAAATGGAGATTATGCTGGAGCGCTCACTACGAGTGAGAACGGGAAATTCGAGGACCAGGTATGGAGTGAAAACAGATGGAAGATGGATAATTGGATAACAAAGAAAACAACCCTCCCACATCGCCATGCTGAACGGAAACTGATTTCATATGAAATTATGGAATTTCTGCGCAAAACTTACTTATTAAAGAGATCTCCACAATGAGATAGAAATATAAGATTTTAAGCCAACCTCAAACATTTTAGTAAAGTGGATTCTCAAAACGAATCCGTCTCATGAGACCTTCGCACACGTCAATCTTTGTAAACATCTTCAAGCACAAAAAATACAAATATGCTCCATAATTTTTTGAAGCCGATTTTCTAATGCCCGCCGCAAATATTTTGACCAAAATTCGTGTCAAGAACTGCAATCGAACCACAGCGCCGTTGCCTCCTCACCTGATGTAGTGGCGTTTATAAACTAAGGAAAAGTCTTTGTTTCGTGAGAATAAACACAAACTGGGCACCATTCACAAACTAAGGGACGAGAGAACAAACCGACTTCTATCATAACTATGCTACAACGTTACAAAGCACTGACGTAATTGCTCAACAGGACGATACTTTGTTCTAGACGCTGCTAACCGCGGCATGACGGGAATAATGAGGCTTTGCAGCTGGGACAAGTGAGTATATAAAGAACAAGTATCCAGCAAAACCGCCATCTTGTCGACGACATCGGCATTTTCTTAAAAAGTAATGGTGCAAAAGCTATTACGAAGAAAGCTTGACGAATCGAGAGAATGTAATCGATTGTAGATAAATTGGAAGAGAGTGAAAGAAAAACCCACATACGATGGGAAATTGGTCGACACGGATGGAAATTACATAAAAGATAAATTTTTAGGTGTGACTACGCATCCAACAAATTTCGTGAACGATATGAAGCAGAACAAAAAACATAGTGTCCTGGATAGTCCTTCTGTATGCTGAAAGAAAGATCTCCGAAAGATCACGAGCAACTGCCAAGGCCAAATCTCTATGTTCACTTGCCCAGCTCAACTGTGCGATCTGCTGAACAGTTTAGACGAGCACTGAGACTTCACGTCCACAGTTACGTACATCATCTCAATAACGAGTTTGTAGTGCTACGTACAGCTCTTTTGCTCTTGTTACCTAACATAGTGCCAACCGAAGTACAACTACATGGATGTCTAACTATAAGCAGTACTGGGAAATGAATGGCGTCTATCCTCTATCACCTTTACCGGGGACTCACGTACTCTTCACTAAACCAAAGGAGGCCCCTGTGTTGGCTTTCTTTCAGAAAAAGGCCTTTCTTCCTACGCCATCCGTATGGATGAAAGAAAACTGTGGGAAAAAAATTCAAAAGAATACAACCTCCATTGAGTTAACCACCTCCACTCACAGTAGTGGACATACTTTTTAAACAGACAGTAATACCTACCATAAACGAAAAACAATCAACTCCCTGTATCCTATAAAAAATTCACACTAGATAGAACTCAATTTAAAATAAAATTCACCTCAGAATTGATCCCATAAAGATCTTCTTGGAAAAGGTACGAAGTCGAAATCATGCCAATTGAATCTTGGGTAATATGTTTTACAAAAAACTCAATCATATCGGTCTTCTGTAAATCATAAGGGGTATACATCAAGAACAAAAATTACGATAAATGTAAGAACAAATACCAATGTTTCCTCATTAATAGATTCAGATTCCGGCTTCTCCGCTGTATAGTCGAATGGTTTCTCATTGTGATCCAGCAGGAGGTCCTCATCCCAGATTACGGTATATTCATCTCCATCCAGATCAGAACCTGGATACAGACAGTATCATAAAGTTTATAAAATGATTATGTATGGTTTACTCAGTGAAATAGAGGCAAAATGAACGGTGCACGTTCACAAGACGTTGGAACATCTTCAAAACTAATGTCATTAGCCCCATAGTATATGAATTCCTTGGACTTCATCGCCCTATATCAACACTACTTTTCAAGATAATCGCTCCAAACAGCACTATAGACAATTGGAAGCCGATATTTGATATGAACAGAAGAATTATGACTACACATCCAACACACCTGCCATTTCGTCGGGATGAGGTCGCGGACCATGCATTGGGAAGACGACGACATCACACAGGTGATGTAGTGCAGGGATGTCCACAGCAGTAAAAACTCGAACATCGCCAGCAACTATACATGGATTTTTCGTCAAAAGCACTTTGCCTGGAAAGTACTTTGTATTTATTCCACGTAGTATAAAATAGTACAAACTATCCAAAAATAATTAGTCAATACCGGTGAGAATTTTCTTTGATGCAGTGGGCGGTGGCATCTTCAGAGCAATATTCGCCGTATACTGGATGAAAACTTGTCCATACTGCAATTGACCTGTTTCGTCTACGACCCCAAACATCGTGCGTCCTTTCCCAGGAGGTATTTGGATTTGTTGTTTATGCATCAGTTTGGCTGGAAAGAAGGATTACAAACCCTCATTCCATGAATGAAAAAAACAAAAAAAGGAATAATAATAAATGAACGATACATACTGATTGTAAACTTGATACTCGCTTTAATAAGTGATCGGAAGAAGGGCTCAGTGCTGAGTTGGAATCCTGCTAACGCCGACAGCACACTTATATCAATACGCTGAGGAAGCTCCTAAAGGAGTTACCACATTAATAATGGTACAATTCATATTACAACGACCAGCACTTTTAGCCTACTCCGACAGTTATGCTCACGCAAAATGGATCTTGCCATTCCTCTTAGCTGATCATCGAGCAATTGTTCGATACGATTTGTAATTCGGGAATGACACTCGTACGACTGCATTTCGGACACCTAGGAAACAGTGGAGTTTTCCTCAATAGGATCAAGTTGTCCGCTGCAAATTATGCGGGACGGCATCTTCCTAGAGATTTTTTTAAAGCAACTTGTTGCAAAAGCAAACGCGACTTCCGATTTTAAACCATTATAAGTAGGTTTAGAATGGAAACAAAGGGGAAAACTGCCATTTGCGTTCGTCCTGACCACGAAGACCATTCATAGCAACTTATGATTGTAAAAGCACTGCTCCGAACAGTCGACGTGGAAGTCTCACAATAACGAAACGAAATAGACTCGATGACAGTAAATAGGTCTTGCATAACCGATGTTACTGTTGTCATAAAATTCTACACGGGATCAGAACATCGCCTCCTTCGTGTAAGAATTCATTTCTCATTGAATGGACAGAATGCCGCCAAATTAGAAAGAAAACCAAAACCATACTAAAATGCGATTCATCTACAACATTAGCCGGCTCTTGGGAACATGTCATTATTGGTCACATCGATGAGGAATAATCAAGGTTGCGAGTTTGAAAGTCATCAAGAGACGTCTGTCTTCAGAAACACTCGAGTTGATACACTAGCGTGGAATCGAACGAGCTACCAGCAACCGCGAACTCACGTCGGAACGGTGCAGACAGGCGACAAAAGAATATCTTAGAGAGAAGAGAGCAGCAGTTATGGCCGAAGCTGCAAAGGCTAGTAAGAGTGTTCGAAAAGCCCATCGAAATTACGATAACAAGAAGATTACTCTCCGACACTCACATCTTTTCAAAAACTACGTATTCCTACCTCTATACGAAATAAAAGAGGATCGATATGTTTCACTAACTATCCCTTCCGAAATCCAATACGTTGTTAGATCGGTGAAGAGTATAACAACACTACATCTCGACAGTAAAAGATCTACACACCTGAAGAACCTTTTGCCAGTCCTTATCAACACAGTAGCTTGGTTGTTCAAACGTTACCTGTCTGAATACAATAGAAGATTGACCGTGACATTTTTTGAGAAAGGTGACATTCATGGCATCGACAACGATAGCCCAATCTGCTTGCTGTCTGTCCTCTATAAATTCTTCACCCGAGTCATCTTAAACAAGTACAGCCATATGAGCAAACAGAGTTTCGAAAAGGATTCATTACGATGGTCCACATCCACACTAAGACTCATCTGAAGTGTCGCCAAAGTGCAAGAGACCTCTGTCTTACTTTCATCGATTTAAAGAAAGCTATCAAGTTAGATGACACAGAAGCAGGCAGGAAGCTGTGGACAATCAAGGTGCTCTTAATCAATATTTATAGATTATTCGTGAGCTATATAGAAAATTTCACAAGAAAAACATTATTATTCTAACACGGCATTAACATTTAGGTAACGAGGTTAGGTAAGACGATACCAACTCAGCAAAATTATTTACAACTACTCTTGATAATGTCATGTGAACACCGGAATACGACAATATGGGAATGAAAACCGATGCTCGACAACTATGCCACCTTCGCTTTGCTGATGACATCGTTCTCATGACACCAAACATTAGCAGGAGGAGCGAATGCTTGTTGACTTTGATAAATCTCGTGAAAAGCTTCGTTTTCGGCCAAACCTCACAAAAACGATGTTCACGAGGAACGGATTGGTTTCGTTTGCCTCATTCACAGTCATCGGAATGAATAAATGCTCAAGTAACAGCTGTGTAGATCAATAAATCAACATTATAACCTACTTAGCTCCACAGCTGAACAGGATAAGCTTGTGAGGCTTTCAAGAGAGTTGAGAATATAGGATAAAAAGTATAGGATAAAGCTCTCGGCGTTGATCAATCCCTAAGGGATGTGCCATGCACTCGACTTCATTAAGCATAGTTTCGAGGTGAATGAATGCATAACTAACCTCTACAACGATTCGGGGTGGTCTACTGATGTATCGAGCAAGTGCCGCCTTCCTTCTAGACAAATCTATTACCAATTTGCCGACCCTACAAGGATGGAAGGCTTGGTGGATCGTGGCACGTGTGTGTTGTAGGGAACCTCCTACCACTGTGCCACACGCACCCTTGAGGATTTTGGGAAAAAAAACTCACTTTCGCGCCCTCCATTTCGACTCCACGATTGTTCGTGTCTTGATGTAAGTTTCAGAAACCTGATAGCAAAAAAAGATCACCTAGTGTTATGGAACACTTCGTTAAAACGACACTGACTGACCGAAGCTCTGAGATAGGTTAACGATTAAAAATCGAAGACGTTATTCTACACGTCAAATTATCGAAATAAGGTGCGGCGCACACGTAATCTGAGCAACAACCAATGGGTAAGAGCCACTAGCGCCCAGATTCAACGGGTGTCAAACACAAAGGTGGAAGAAAACCGACTCCATGATTACATTTTTTTTCATCGAAATACGCGATAAGGAGAAATAGAAGGTCCAGTGGTGCCCGCTCAAGTCACTCAACAACTAACGCTACAACAGGTGATACAGGTGATAACTACGCTCAAACACTTTACCAGTCATAACGTAAACAATTAGCATCCACATCTGCGGATGCGTGTGGCGCAGTGGTCGGAGGCTCCCTGCAACACAGACGTGGAGTCGATCCCCGCGCCCATGGCCCACCAAGCCTTCCATTCCTCTCGGGTCCGCAAAATAGTACCAGGCTTGTCTGGGAGGATAGCTGCACTGGCTCAATACATTTGTAGCCCACCGCGAGTCATTGTAAAGGTCAGATATGCACTCAATCATCTCCAAACGATGTTCAAAGAAGTCGAATGCATGGTGCATCCCTAGAGATTGATCAACGCCGAAAGTTTTATCTTTTATCCCCATGTTTTTAGTGACATGATATAAGTTCATTTAGCCAGAAAGACAGATATCTAGAAATCTCGAAGCAACGTATTTTTCCAACGCATTTTCAACAGCGCCATGGTTTGAAGTATAGCCGACGGAAGCACTTGACTAGGTGTTTGAAAAAGTGGTAGTGGGTTGGTGAGTTGATATAAGTACGATGGACAGAGAAAAGGACTGCCATGTGTAGTGGACAGTAGTAGACTTCCGATAACTCCGCATAGTCATCCACCTGAAAGTGAAGGGAAGACAGGGAGCATCACAGCCTAATCAGAACAGTAGTACTGTGTTGAAATGCGAGGAAAAGAGGAACAGTACTACAACGTCCACAGATCCTTATGCAACCCTTTCCTCCACAGCATCAATACCACAGTTTACTGAAAACTAAAAAGGAGGAGAAGAACCGTGTATACGACTTTTTTCCATCTTCTTCCTCAAACGTGTTACGTGAACGGACGGAAGACTAAGAATAAGTGTGAACCGAAAACCTCTCTTGAAAAGTCCAGTGTAAACGTCTACGTGCGCTACATTGGAAACGGAAGTGTTTCTACGTCATTGATTTATCATTTCCTTGAAGAAACCTAAATCACTGTCCCAAGAACACAGCGACCGGGCGGATGTCAGATAGACACTACATCAAGACATTATGAATGCAAACACTCTGCAAAACATGGTATTAGATTACGGCGTTGCAGAAAGCATTACTGTTCAGACTACTCCAATACTCATCATAGAAAGTGCACATCGTTAGTAAAAGTGCGAGTTTATAGGTGAAGAATCACGCACACGTAGGAATTCCAAGTTCTACGTGAAAATTGTTGATTGTGGCTAAGAACTGCGACCAGAACGTAAATATTGTTAATTTTATGTGGAATATGTAAATTGAATGCAACTATAAACTTAAAATTTGGTAGAACAAATCCTCCCGCGCAGAATGCTTACAATGCTGGTAAAACGTTCTGCTAAAAAAAAAATCAGACCGCATAACTGTTTCTAAAGACAAATTGTGTTGAAGCATATTAAGCAAATCATACTACGTGAACATCGAGTCATTCTGAAGAAGACTTCTCAATAAATTCACTGCATTTTCACAGCTGCGGCAATTTCCGTGGTTCCACTCTCACCAGTAGAAACATCCCATTGATGAACTAAGTTCGCCCGCAAAAGTTGTTCGTAAATTACAAAGTCTATCAAGTAGCTCATTATAGGCAGCACCCTACACAACGTTTTTGGCAGACGAGCTATCGACTAAACACAAAAAGTACAGGAAAAAGTGCTCTAGGCGTCAAAATAGCCCAATGAAAAAAAATGTGCTGAGCTAGGCTCAATGCATTTTGTCCTAATTGCCTTTCTCATGCATCCATGAAAATCAACGTATAAAGGAGCACTACATTTTACCCTTTAATGGTTAATCCTTTCAACCTACCTAAATGTTGCGAATAAGACAAAAGTATTTTATGTACTTCGTAATTTATATTTTCTGTGCCTACTACTTCAACAGCCCAAAAAGCAATGAATCTTCAGCACATCCGCGAAAATGTGGAAGATCTACATGGCCCACCGAGAAAATACGACCCTGATTGCGGAATGTGCTAAATGATAAAATACAGTTTTGTTCCTATAGCGCATCGATATAATGAAACTATCTCTTTTTAAGTGCGTAAAATATGCTATCTTACACATTTACAACCAACCTGGTCAAGGATGGCGATAAATGGTTTGTTAAGAGAAACTGGGATAGGAGACGAGAATTTAACAACTTCAAGCGAATCCGTTGACGTGCGCATGGCTTTAAACCTTAAGGAAAGCTCATAGGACAAAAATTTGCTAGCTTAATATGTCATCCTTGCAAAAAAAAACCTACCTTAGTGAAACGGCACACCTTTACTTTATTACTTCTGATTTCTTTCTCATCATTTCAACATCTTAGGGCTCTTCGAACCATTCGTAACTACGTGAAATCGCAAAAAAAAGAGAAAGAAATAAAAGAAAATTGTATTCAACCCTCAACCAAAAAACCCACTCCTTTACCGCATTTATTGCATTTCTAGACTTTCAATCCGCTCTATTCCGTATTTTTAAGAATATTTTCTATGCTCTACACATGTTCTGTCCTTCCATTGTCCATATATTTTGAAACCCTTTCGTCTCTCCGGAAGAATATATGCCAACGTCACTGACATTCCCTCGCATTTTGTAGATGCGAATTCACTTGGTCCTCTTATCATGCATAATTTTGCTGACGGTGATTACCCATCTCACTGAACACTGACGTACGAGAAAAAGCACAGCAGAGATATTCGGATGGTATCAGGGTGTCCGCTATGGCCTC
The DNA here is from genome assembly GCA_900624975.1 of Angiostrongylus costaricensis. Taxonomy (NCBI): domain Eukaryota; kingdom Metazoa; phylum Nematoda; class Chromadorea; order Rhabditida; family Metastrongylidae; genus Angiostrongylus; species Angiostrongylus costaricensis. The sequence continues at coordinate 23,837 of UYYA01000599.1, read as the reverse complement.
CGTCGAAATAGTCAAATGTTTCCTAACGACAGGCTAATGAAGATTAGGTAGAGTAAATGGCTTTTCTTCAAGATCATCGGCAATACCATCAGCTGAAAGGAATCTCAACCCACAAACAACAACAATTACCAATCAACAAGTAAAAATATATCGTGAAGATAATGAGCTATAAAGCAAATCGAGTATCTCATCTGTGTACAGTCATGCTCACTCATATATAACTTGCAAATGACTTAAGAACATTCAAAGGATTTTCTAAGGCACTGAACTTCCACCTTCTAAACCTAACTGCTTAATCATAAATTAACATATAAAATCTTACTTGATCTGACTAGGTCGGAACATCAGCTTAACATCCCAGCTGCCAAATTTCACTTTTGGTGGTGCTATGTTGAATCTCTTTGCCCATAAAGAAATCTCGTCCAAGACTGGATCAACTACCACTACACCTTTCATTCCACGAAAACGGAACTGTGAATAAAAATAATGTCAAAGATTACACTAAAAATATAAGAAAATATAGGTACAAGCACATAAACAACAGGAAAGCGAAATGTTATTTTCGGCAATGAAACTTCATATGTAAACGCGTACTCAGTAAAAACCTCACAATTGCTAAAAAAGAGAACGACACATTTATACTACAATGCCGAGGTTAACGGAAAGTCGATCTTGGAAACTTCATATCATTTATGTAAACGACCCACTTGGAAACAGCTTGGCACACAGCTACCCATCTGCATGTCTTTTGCTATTTCAGCAGCCAAATCCTTACTAATCATTCCTACACCATCGCTGAAGATATATTCCTTTCTGTAAAAGATTTACCAGATACTTAAGACGTTTATGCACTTCGGAAACAGTAAATTCCTTTTGTTTCATGCAGCCCGCATGATTCATCGTGAAGACAAGCATTCAAATATTAGGTATGTAAAAAGTAGTATTCCACCAAAAAAAAATTACTAGAAACACGTACCCTTGCTTGTTACTTCCTCCAATGAAATCGTAGCCTGTGAAATAGTTTTCTCTTTCAAGAACCGCGCTCACTTTCTGAAAGCCGCGAAAATTTCAGACAAAACGTCATATGACGCTCATAGTTATGTATTTTAACGAAATATAAAAGATATGGAGGTGACTTTTATGTGATCTACTACAAAAAAAAACTAAATTTGTTTCAACAACACTAAGTATCACAATCTTAAGCCTTTTATTTACTGCCTTTTTCTTTTTAATATATATCATATATATGTTATATATTATATGTATCATATATATAATATATTATAACTAAGCCTCAGCTTAACTGGGTTTAATGCCGATTTGGGCTCCCCAGATCAATCCCGTTGACGGGTGATTGCTGGTGGCAAAAAGATCGGTAGAACTAGCTGAGAGACAGGCAAGACGAAGGACCCGGATGGTGTGGCGGTGAAGTGCGCTACTCCCCGGTAAGGATAACAGCGCGTGTTCGTTCCCCACCGCATACTCCTGCGGTCCAAAGTTTTGCAAATATCTCAGCATTATATACGAACACTAAGTATCATTAACACTCACCCTGGTCTGAGTAAAACATTGGCCAAGGCGTGCCATTAATTTCGGTACACTTTCTATTTGTGTGAACCTTAAATATTATTCCTCAGATTTTGATGAAGAAGCTGATGAAGGACTTTTACACCCGCGCAAGCTTACAAGCGGTAGCAGAAAACTGGGCTATAAGGTTTTCCTGTATATTGAATCTACTAAACAGACGAATAATAACACAGGTAGGAAAATACAATTCGAATCGTTAAGAAATATACAACTGACCTTCCAAGCATTTCACGCGCGCCATCAATCTTGGGCTGCCATGTAATAGGTGGACTCGTGCCCGACAATCTACTATACTCAAGATACTGTGCTTTTGAATACTTCTCTAAGAAATACGCACCCGAGTCACGCATTTGCGAGTTTGAACTTCCCAGATATCCAAAATCACGCCCTGAACATCCGTTGTGACAAACAAATTAAAGTTCAAAGTATTCCATTTAATTCCGCAAAGTAAAAAACAAAGGAGGACTAACCAGCTACGAAAACCCCATCGCATAAGTATTTTCGCACCGTCATCCTAATCAGTCTCAAGGAGGTTTTATTTGTGCGCATGGGTAGATTGTCATCATCCCTAAACCAGGCAAATTTTTGGATGCCCTTTTGAACACATTAAAGTTTATTGACTCTAAGCAATACCACCAAAACGATGGCTACCATAATGTAAAGTAATGGATTTGAAAACCTGTATACCGTTCTGATGTACCTAAAAGTAACACGGATCATTCGCGTCCCATCATGGTCATACATTCGCAAAACTCTATTGGCCATGATTACTTCCGGTACTGTGTAGATGACTCTCGATGGAGTGATTATCAGCTGCAAAAACAATGACAAATGGATGAAGCTGAAAGACACACTAATGAGGACAAAGCAACAATTGAATGGAGAACGCCGAAAAGGTGGCGTGATCTCTTCGAACATCGAGCTTATTCGTCGTAGCAGCACCATCTTACCAACCTTCCGCACTTTCCTGTACCCATCTCTGATTTCTTGCCAGGACAACGTTGATTTCGCTTCACGTGAACGGTGGACTTCGTATTCACATATAAACGCCTCCAAGAAATTACTTTCACTTTTTTTAAAACATCCACTTAAAGTTGAGCATCATAAAAATAGCCATTGTGGGAACAGACCTACCTTAACGATGGAACCTATGCGTTTGCGCTCATCAATCATTGTTATTATTCGCTCAAGGGCACATAAACATGCCTTAATCAATGAAAAGATTACACAGAAAAATAAACTGCACAGGAACTTGAGAAAATCAAATTTTTATAGAGAAAAAGTGTTATCTCTTCGAAAACTCATGCGGCGATAATGATAACCTGTGATTATTAAGTGAGACTTAAACAAACCTCTCGTGCTTGAAGATAGCAGAAATTAATAACTTTGAGAAACGTCATCCACATGGTTTTCTTCAACAAAAGCTGGTCCTTCACAACTGCTCCCCTAGGAAAATTAAACACAGGTACACTAGACCAGACTTAAAAAATAGTCAAAAATATGAGCAATGGCAATGTAGGAACAGTAGTAAAAAGAAAAGCATACCTCGAAATCAAGCACTCAATGAGATACTTAAGTGAAAATCTACGCTCCTTCACTACATCTGATGGATTATGCTCAGCTCGACCGACGTCCTCTTTCCGTACGGTCTAAAAGCACTTCTTTCCAAAAATTACCTTTGTCAAAAAAAGTCATTTACTCACCTGTTTAATAAAACCAGTCATTATAGGATCACTTGTTACAGCGTTAATTTCTGCGCCCCCATTTTTTGTCCAATAGCCATAGAGACAGAATTTCGCGAAATAGAGTTCATCAACAACCTACAAGATAATGAATTATTCACGACAAAAACACTATTAATGTAATGCAAGCAACTACTTGTGATCACGTGAGCCCATAAAACCTTTGTATAGGAACAACTCAAAGTTGATAAAGACTTCAAGGAAGACGAAAGAAATCGAAAAAGCTCGCTTTGAGAACACGTACTGAGTACACTGGACAAGAACAACTTTGATTTCGACAAATGAAGGTCTGCAGGAAGTTTCTCACTGTGAAAGAACGTATTGACTATTTATACTAAGGCTTAATGAAAGTCGGTTTTAAAAAATACTGATTCGCTATGTACTAGGTGATATAATATCGACCATTGCAAGATCAATTACCACCATGAAAGCAGATAGGAAGATCATTTAGGATGGCAGCAAATCTACAACTGTCCTGTATAAAAGGACATCATCGAAGATGGAGACTTCGGCCGAGCAATGTCGCTATACTGGGTTCCAGTGGATGTGACAACGAACACCCACAACGCGATAACGACCGTTATAAACTATCAGCTCGGATTAAAGGAACTCTGAAGTGGGCCAAGGAGCCGAAACGTTAGCCGAATAAATCTTTCTCATCAATTTAGTATTTTCTTAATAATTCAGGAAAGTATTGATTATTTACATGAGTCAATGAGTCAGTTTTTAGATAATGTTCACTGTGTCCAGAACCTAACCAGTATTTGAGCATATGATGGAAACAGAAGTGTTCAGAGGGTACAGATCAATCTTCATATCATACTATGTCTAACTCTTGGGACACGAAAAAAAAACGGCGGATATGCGGGCTAGGAGTAAAACGAGACCATTATTAAGAATGTACAGCCTTCTTGATGAGCAAACACGGGTTGTTAACGTCAAGATTTATTCAATGCAACGCAGGCTGACGTTTACAATACTGCTGAAACGTCAGCCAGCAATCTATTGAAAAAATTTTGCTGTGAAGAACGCTCATCAAGGAATCAGCGTACTGTTGAACAATGACGAGGTTAAAGGAAAGTCCCTCCTGTGGTTTGCTACATTAACAAGGATATTGTTGACATGAAACTATCACAACTACAACCGTACTACTTCGACACATGACGAAGTGGAGTTACTAAAGGAGTTACCCGATGTAAAAACAATGACCGTATTCAAGTTTAAACTAACAAATTTCAACTCACACAGTGAACTCCATGAATTGCAGTTAAAACTTCTACAATCTGCAGATCTTTGCCTAGAAGATCCAAGTTTTTTGATTAATTAGTTCTACGATGTTGAAACAGCGATTTTCTGGGTCAACGAAACGTATTACTCTAGTTCGCCTTCGTTGAGGGACATATTTCAAACATGAGAGCGAATTAACAAGTTTTTCTTGCCATCGAGTTTGTTCAGGAAATGTTCAAAATTTAAATTAAACTTCAAAGTTCTTGAAAGTTCTGGTTATAAGAAACTTAGAGATGAAGGAATCTTTCGTAAAAATTATATACACTCTTAAGGCGCTAGAGCAGAGTCTCCTCTAAAAACCAATGAAGCTTAAAATTTCTCCACCACTCTATTAGTTGAGAAATTACCGTTTGTCTTCGGAAAAAACAGTTTCGCTATGTGAGGACCAAAGATCATTTTCAAAACACTAATAAATCGACAAACGAATCTCACATGAAGGCTCGCAAATTCAATACTGATGCCAGTCCGAAGTCGTAGACGAGACAAAATAGAGTAGATTTTCGAATCCTTAAAAGTAGAAATAGTTAAACAGAAACAATAGAATAAAAATCCTTGTTAATTTTACTGTACTTCTTTTCAACAAGAAATGCTCACTGACCAAAATTGATTCGTGAATTTCAACAGTAAAAATTGGGCTGTCAGAAAAAGCAAGAATATGAGGTATTTCATCCGAACTGCGGCCTCTGTTAATCGCACGAAATCTTTCATATTGTATCCTGTTCACTCTATGTCCCTGAATTTAAAAACCACATTTTCGGCCATTCGTTTAAAAATAAGGTTTATCAATGATATTGACAACAATAGCATCTTTTTAAAACTTTTACATGACCCGGCACCACAACTACTGTGCGCTTCCCAGCACTTCATGCATTCGATTCGTTATCAACGATTCATTCCACGCAAAGCTCTTCGAATATTTTGCGTAATGTTCCGAATACTGCTTAATGATTTCGTCTTCCTTATGAATGTCAAAGAATCCAGAATAAATTCTCCTTGCAATCATGGAGATGAACGAGCTAAGGCGTTCCACGTGGACTAGAGAAGAGAGTTGCGGAGGAACTCGAAGGATCACCTTGCTTCCTAATTGACTGCATCACTCATCGCTGCTCTATGCCCCTCTCAACAATAATAATAACTCAGTCGTAATTCGTTAACAATGGCAATTCAGCGATTACAATAACGATATAATAATACCACTTTGACCCTGGGATATTCGCAAAACTTGGATCCCAGGCCAGATTCGAATCCACAGTTATCCTCTCCGCTGGTCACATGTTACGCATTGCCCTACTGAGGTCTTTTCTGTATTCTCAGTATCATAGTCGTTGTATTTCACATCATATACTGCCGTGAAATATTGAAATATACAATAAATAAAAGCTGAGGATTGTGGTTTAATAATTATGACAATAATTCTCACAACTGACTTATTAACCCAATTACTGTTCAATAATTTACTATTTGCTTAATGAACATACACGAGATAACTCCAGGACCGGTAAAATGAAGACAGGTTTAGTTGAGACGATAATAATATATTAACTTTGTAGATCAGTACTCCCTCGGAAGAACAAATATGCATTCATTCACCTCTACGTTGCTTAATGTAGTCTAAGGCATACTTGGATGACCCGTGTTCACTAATTGTGCGGGTCCCAGCATGATTTCCACCTTTCTGGAAATTTGCTGGTTTAGTCGTTGTGGTTCCCTGGAGTATCAAGGTCGGTCCAGCTAATGTGCGCCTCAGGTCGTCACCACCACAGACAATCGCCGCCCATGTGAATTAGAGGGAGATTTGCCACCATGCGAGTAGTTTTAGTACAAAGACGGTGACGGATCCTGATATTGGTTCAGTTTTAGTTGGACTTCCTGATAAAAACGCCGAACTCATTCTCAGCTTATGAGTCGCTGCCAGGAGAATGAATCACTTCGTTGTACATCGCAGCCCGACACCCAGGAACACCTCCCAGCCACGATGAGGCAACCTTGTATAATAACAATCTTATATCTGCTCATCATAATAGCAAATTAGTAATAATAATGACAATAAACGAAGAATGACCGATGGATTTTTCGACGCCATTTTCCTTCTTGTGAGCTATGCCTTCGACTACATCGACCATCGTAGAGGTGAGCTAATGCACACCCGCTCTTCTGACAGGCTACGGATCTACCCAGTTAATATTACTCTTCTCTCAAATAAGCCCGTTATCGATGTACCGACCGTGGACTGATGAGAGCTTGGTTATCTCGGACAGCGGTACCAAACCGGCGATCACCTGCGTCACAGTACACCTTTAACCACTCCACTATAAGCATCCTAATAAAAAGTTATGGTGAACATCAACACAAAAATATTAATGTTAGATAATAAATAGCAATGGAATGATACATGGTTGTTGATGTCGTGTACTAAGCCTCGTCGTATTACCACGGGGCAATTGAGTTCGAAGTGAAAGCGCGTCCGGTTTCTTCCATTCTCATCACTGATCGCGTTGTCGACTATTATACGACGAATATAACTCAGACGAATCTAAAGATTATCTATCACCTAAAAGAAATCAAAATAGTATAATATGACTATTCGGATAAGAAAAATTCGTCTAAATAAACAGACTTTTTAAGAATACATCAGCTCTCGGTCTTCGAATGCGGTTATTTCAAAAAAACCGATGATTTTGTGACAAAAAGAGTATTTGAGAACTTGGTTCACTTCTACAGGGCTTTCAGTTTTCTCAAATAAACGGAAAAAAGTGTTCTTCACAAACGACATTTCATTTCTAAATTTATTTCAAAGCTCGGAAAAGGTAGAAACTCTGACCAACTGAGAGCAAAGTTAATTATTGTTATAAATTGTTAACAAAAGTGCAGCAACCGCAAACACTAACCACGCATTCGAGGATGTCACCGCGTTCTTTTGGTGAAAATGGCAATTCTCCAATCTTTTGATTTTTGAAATACCAGTTGTAATGGAGAAAAAGTGCAAAAAAATGTATGGGTTCATTAAATCTAAATTTGAAAAAGGATATAGTCAAAACTATTCATTGTTATCACCAAAAAGCCTTAAATTCTAATGGCCTTTATTCTAGTTACTAAAGCCCACTTAGATGTGGTGCGTGTGGCGCAGTGGTCAGAGGCGCTCGTCAATACACATGGGACCGATTCCTCCGCGCCCAAGGCCCACCAAGCCTTCCATCCTTCCAGAGTCGGCAAATTGGTACCAGACTTGTCTGGGGGATAGCAGCACTGGCTCGATTGACCGGTAGCCCACCACGAGTAAGCGCCAGATATGCATCCAATCGCCTCCAACCGATGCTTGATGAAGTATAATGCATGGCGCATCCTTCAGGGATCAACACCGACAGTTTTATACTTTTATCCTTTTCAAAGTTCACTACGAGCTGATGAGGCATGGTGCTTTCAATCTAAACGCGGCCGTTATTTTTACATCGCATGAACAGAAATCAAAATATGTAGGACACTAGATTAAGAACAACTCCGAAAACCCGGCTAGAAGTAGTTAAAATATAGCATCAGAAGAACACTTCTAATTTAGCGGTATATGGCACACACCTATATAATAAGAAATGTAAGAAAAGCTCTAGGATAAAGCTCTTGGCGTTGATCAGTCCCTGAGGGTTTCGCCATGCATTCGAGTTCATGAAGTATCGCTTGGATCGAATGCATATAAGACCTTTTCAGTGAGTCGCGGTAGTCTACCGATGAATCGAACCAGACAAGTCTGATGTTAATTCGCCGAATTTGGACGGATGAAAAGCTTGGGCAGCCACGAGTGCGGGGATCGATCCCACGTGTATTGTAGGGCGCCTCCGACCACTGCGTTACATGCACCATAAGAAATATAGTGGTTGAAAACATAAGAGTGAGACGAGTTGTAGGCCATTTCAATAAAAACAACTATTTACTATGTGGTTATTAGAGTCTTAGAAACACAAAGTACTTCAACGCAAAAGAGTTTTCAAATTACTACCTTAACTCACTACTTAATAATTAATTACTATATGAAATTCTTCTTTGTCCTAAATAACTACGGGAACATTGGAGAACAAAGACTAGAAGTCAACGTATGCTACCTTAAGGTTTAATATAAGATGAAAATAACAAAATGATAAAATATCATTGGAAATGAAGCCATCCATATATCTACACCTATAACACTAATATAGCCCTACCGACCCTTACTATATCAGATTCTGGACCTTTCACTTAGAAATCGCCAGTGACTTCCAATGCCTTTAGTGCTTCCATTCACAGCATTGAATTTAAAACAGAAAAGAAGAGTGGGAACTTACGTTAACTTGGTAATGAACGATTTGCTTGTTCCTTGAATTACAATATCCATCAGTTTTTGCGTCTGAGTGCAACGTTACTTACGTCGTCAAAGCATTTTAATGAAAATCCGTCTGTTCTAGTCAAACTTACTTCCTTCTTCGTTTACGAAATGAATATTTAACACATCGTACTGATCGTACAAGAAATCGGCGAAAATTCCTCGACGATTTGTAAATGTTTCTTCGCAGTCAGGTTGATTTGGATAAGACACCTTAAACAGTTGGCTAGTACATAATATTAATAATAATAAAGAGGCAAAAAGAAAGGCCTGCACAGTGTGGTGGAGAATGCGTTAGACCCGGAAAGGGCACTAATTCGTTCCCACCGTAGACACCTGCGTTCTGGAGTTTTGCAAATATATCAGCACCATTATGGCAATAATGATAAATTTAACTGATTTTTTACTTCCACAAATAATTTATTGATGGAGTAGCATAAGTAGAAACTTGTAGGATTACACTAATTCGATAAAGAAGCGAAAGACGTACGCGGTACAACTAAGCAACTCTTAAAAGTTGGAAGAACGAAAAGAAAAAGTTGCAGAAACATGGAAACGGTATTCGACTGCACAGCATCGAGATGGAAAAGGGTCGAACACCTAATAGAGTCATAAGTTCCGATAGCTTTTGAGCATTTCTCGAAAGCCAGAGTAGTAAAGGAGCATAGAATTTCAGAGTTTTAACTAAGACTTCTCTCCATCTTCTCAGCAACACAAATGATTAGTATAAAATGATCCTTCACTTCTAGATTTGTCTGAAACAAAACATCCCATGAACTTAAAATAACGTCAAAAATTCTCGAGATTTTCAATACAAGTGCATCAATATCAAACAAAAGACATTTAACACCATAGTTTCCTTTAAATAAAATCCTGGTTCTTCATTTCTCATGGTTTTTGATATAGTACGGAAATATGGAACTATAAAAGCCTCACTAAAGGGAAAAAAAGCGAGAAAAATACACTCTACAGGCCCCAGAGAATCAGAATTACCTCAAAATCCTTAGTTTCCATTTCAAAAGAAACAATGTTCACTATGAACTGGAATATTCTGGACTAAAGTGGCCATTATTTACGCAAAATTGAAGTCATATATGCCTCCGAGGTTCGGTGATGTGTAAAAGAGAAGCACGAAAAAATGAACACAAATGAACTTGAAAAATTGTCTTGGACTACTAACCACCCAGTGATTGATGAAAACGCCACCTTGTATGTTTCCAAAGAAAATAGCCGCCAGCGGCACCGCTTTATGACAAGACCTACAAAAAGAAGAATAAAATAGAACATCAGTGGTGAATGTATGAACCTAAGGGCAAATAAGCTTACAAAACATCCTGAGAAAAACATGTAGCCGAATGAATGATTACTGTTGATTTCAAAAAGTTTGGCACTCGACGAGATTTCTTCTGGATAGCGTTGAGAAATCGACGAATGGCAGGCAGCAACTTCTCCAGGAATGAAAGGCTTCTTATCTGAAACAGACAAAGTTGATATAAAACATCCATTTGTCACGTGAATGCGTTTTTGTTGAAAGGACGCCGAAACCTCACTAGGTTCTGTCGTTGGGGCCCAGATAAACTCAAGGCTAGCACGCCGACTTCTCCAATAAGTGTGATGGGTTTCACTGGGTAACATTTGCAACGATACGGTCACATATTAAGCTTTAGCATGCGAAATTAATAGTAACATCCAACTTTAAAGAAGTATTTCTCAGCTGTAGTGAGCATTACTGACAACAATGGAAACCAAACAGGTCTTCGCTTGCAAGAAACATTCTCTTTTCTCCTACCACGATAAAATCCTTACCTTGTGGAGCTAAAAACAATTTAGCGCTTTCTTAAACCTGAAAGCAAACGAACAAGCGAAATTCTGTCCAGTAGCACTAGCCAGTTTCCTCTGTGTGTGGTCCGGTTTTTGCGGCTTCATCTTCGATATATAGACCATTAACGCGACAGATCATAGTTTTTGCTGCAAGGCTGCAACGTTTCCAAGTCTTTTACTCCTCTATCAACCGAGGAATTATTTGTCCGTTGTCGAAACATCGGCATTACCACAAATGTATTAAAGCGCTCTGGTAGAATCCATTAGGAGACAATAAGCATCCATGTATGTACAAATGAGTGTGATTAAGTGCATGTGGATGCATTAAGTCAATCTGCAGTATGGTACAAACGGAGAGGTCTTCCCTGAATCCAACTGCGTGTTAAGAAAAGTATATGGTCCTCTTGAACCAGGTCCAATCATCTATTCACCAGTTGTAGAAGCGATACATACCCACGTGGTCCTTCGAACGAAAAGGATATGGAAACTTTGCACTAACGCACATAACAAATCGGGAAAATAGCGAATGTATTGGTTGTTGTTATATTGAAAATACTCAGTTAAGCAACCTACTTCGTAATTGTATATGAGAAATCTTTCACACCCAGGTTCTTCAACTGCCGTTTGAACAACATCTTCGAACGCGATTGCGAATCTTCTCAGGCTCTAGAACAGATGTGCTACAAAGCAAAGTAATAATTTTGCACAACCTCTAAAATCTCACCTCGTTGAGATATTCGCGTTGCGCTTCAGCATAACTAGGATTACTACCCGAAGCATCGCCAACCAGAGGTACTTCTAATTTTAAGCGTCCCTGTTGTAATTCCATAGCTGCACACTACGCACGAAGTAGAAACAGCTGATATCTGAATTATTCGACATTAGGAGATCCTAATTTGGTCTAAATCGACGAAAGCATGAAGACAGAACTCTCTGTGGAGATGACTAAACTACTGCGAACATGAAATACAAGATTCTGACCGCAGTACCGAAATTATGGCCATGAACTATTTAAAGATCGCTACACAATTTACAGCAGCTGGACAGCTGCGCATGCTCTTAGCGCCAACATTCAGAAATTACTATAAGTTAATGGACAAGACTTGATCATTTTCTCTGCAAACAATCTAAGCATATGCTGTGTGAACATGTTCGCGTATTGGAGTCGTACATGCAGCTTTGCCTCGCTCTCTTCAAAATTACAACAAAGGAACAAAAAGCACAAAACGACACCACCTTACTAAATCTTCCCTTGCCTTTTTTAATACGCCATTGAAATACAGTCTATGACTGAGGAGTTAAACAAACGATGACGACCCTAACAGTAAGCCAAGGGGCGGCGCTCTGGTAAAAGAATAAAGGAAATTGTAAGGAGCAAACCAACTACAATAACCACACTGCACATATACGTATATATGTACTATATACATATATATGTATATATATACATACATTGTGTGCTGTTACATAAGGTACGACCAGACAGAGGAAGGCGAAGTCGCCGAAATGTCAGTCATTGATCAACGAGAACAACAACAACAACATCTATAGCAACCTCGGGTCAGCTGAACAAGGGCAGTGTGTAGGAACGTTTCTACAGAGATCGATTATTATGCCGAGATTTTTAGAAAGTCGATCCTTTTGAGTATACACACATATGTATACATGTATATACATGTATATATGTATGCACATGTGCATACATGTGTACATACACATTTATATGTATATATCGGAACACTAAGACCAACCTGAAAAACTGCTGGAAAAGCGGTGTTCGAAACGAAATGGAGTGGAACTTCGGGCTTAAGGAGGCTTTCACTTGGCAAATCCTATTTTCTGCTCACTTCAATGAGAAATTATTTCGTCTGTAATAGGATGCTATCAAGAAAATCCATAAATAGACAGGACATAGGCTTCACAACACTTCCAGATGCTGGCAGTAATGTGGTTGGATAGCGGACCATAATAACATATAGCAAACAGCAGCATATATATAATGCATACATACAGAGAGATAGAAGCAAGATATCCTTTGTAATTCTGACCATCCCTAGAAAAAAACTCTAGTCACCTAGTTATCGTAAAATTGTCGCCCATCGTTGAAAACTCCAGAAACCCTGCCATGACGCGAATTTAAGCGTAATCGGCTATATCTTGCTTCCGTCCAGTACACAATATAAATAAGGATAGAGGACAAAGAGCTCGACTTTGATCGACTTACGAATACGTCGTCTATTCGAGCCCACTAAAATCGTAGAGGTAAGTGAACACCTTCTAAGGCCATAGGAAGGCTTGCGGGCCTATCGATCTACCAACCCAGTGTTTTCACTCTCCCAGATAATCACGACCTACAAAGTTTACAAACAAAAATAACTAGTAGTAAACCAACGGCCAGTTACCATTTATCTTATTACATTTACAAGACGCTGCAAGAAAATTTATTGCGACAATGAACAAGTAGTTGTTCTACAAAAGAACGGCTACAGATGGCCCTACCGTACATCCAAATGAAGGTCCACTTCAGCCCTGAGCAGCCAACATTTCGAATTTTGGTGGAAATATGGTCCTTAACAATGTAGACTACGTAGCTACATACATCCTAACAAGTTATACGAAGTAATTTTCCTCAAATAGAGGTGAACGAAACCACTGAATAGAGTGATGGAAGAGACCAAGTACTACTGATTAGGGTGAGCACAGAAAAACGAATATGAAATAGAATAGTAGCTTCATTAACTCTACAAAAGAAGAAATGGCTCAAGACGCTAGACACATTGCCAGGAAGCTAAGTGGTGCTTTAGGCAGTAGTAGTAGCAGTATACAGATCTACTCGAGTTTATAATGAATTCGAAAGGTAAATCGTCGACCTCTCGAAATCCCTCTAGGGGAATTTTCTTCTTGGTTCCTCCACCCCATATGGTTTCCGGCAAGTTTCACTCCTAAGTCAGTAAACGTATAAAAGTACGGGAATAAGAAATGCTGCACGGACGCAAAAGAAGAAAAAATCATAAAGAACGACAGCAGCAAACCTTTTCTGCTTCTTAAAAACTGGCGTCACTGGACATTCGCGCGCTTAGGAAGATCACCACTCTCGGCTGGTTTAAAGGCCCGGTCATCATCATTGATGGTTCCCAACTGGAATTGCTACAGTAGGAGATATTTGAATTTCTAATTGACCATGCAACAGTCGCTTCTGGCTCGACTATTTGAGCTTTAATTTAGTACTTTTTCTCAATCTCAATGACATGGGGTCCAAAACGGACAATTTGCAACTAATATCACCACAGGGTAGAGGCGCTGGTAGTGCAGTGGTCGATGGCGCTCTGCAATACGCATAGGATCGATCCTCACACCCCATGGCTCACCAAGCTTTTCATCCCTCCGGGGTCGGCAAATTGACACCAGACTTGTCTGGGAGGATAGCAGCGCTGGCTCGGCCACTGCGAGTCATTTTAAGAGTCAGATATGCATTCAATCGCCTCCAAACGATAGTCAGTGAAGTCGAATGCATTGCGGATCCCTCAGGGATTGATGAACGCCGGGAGATTTATTCTTTTCTATCACCGCAGCATGATGGACTCAGTGGAGTTCCCTAATATTGCTCTAACACGGTCCACCCATGTTTAGTAAAGACGAAGAAAAACAAAAGGCAAACTTCGACTGTTTAAAGACGAAGACTAGAGTAGAAAATTGTCTAAGAGCTAAACCGTCGTTGATGCATGGCTGTGCAAGAAATGCGACGAATGATCAATATGGTTTGTGAAGTACCTTCGACAATTGTCGTGTTGAAGGGCTTTTGTCTACGTGAGGTATTGCTGAGTACACAGCCAATGAAATATGCGCACCAATCAAACCACTGAGATGACTAGCAAAGTAAATATTGGAGAGAAAATCACAAAAATTTGGCAGCAGGAAGTCCACTCTGAAGGTTTTCAGTGGTAGCCTAAATCAAGAGAACTAATAGACTAAGCCTAAGCTCAAAACTTGGCCATCGCATCAAATGAGTGAAAGCCATCGCTGAAAAGTGTTTTCAACCGTACTTCTATCAAACCGAAGCAACACTCTTCCTAACTTTGTCAAGGAATAACTCAAAAATTAGTTTCTGTATGACAAATTCAATTGCGCTACACTGTTACACGGCCATTTCGAAGGCTCAACTACAATTTCTCGACATCTGGGCAACCAGGTGTTACGTTGTTCCTAGGCCATTTAGCGCTAACAATGCAATGTGTGCCTTTTGTCGACGTACAGTTCATCTACATACTATAAACACATCCATGCAACTCTTCTCAGCGATTTCCTAACTTCTCGAGGAAGATGGTTAGTACCCCTAAGCCTCGAACTTCATTGTGTTACCATAGCAGATTCAAAGTCTGTTTTTTCCCACCGTCCTAACGAGTAAACTCTTCCGAAAGTGACTTCTGCAAAGTATCGAGCGTAGAGAGCACCTTTTCATGGAAGACTCGTGATATATTACTTATGTTGGATAAGATGTGGATTTAATCCGAAAAATACAGCAAGTAAGATCACTGCCGCAAAATAAACAGAGGTAAAGATGGGCAGTGAAACCAATGCGCATGCCCTTTCTCCGCTATCCTGCATGCATTGAAGCAGTGTATGTAGTCACTTTTGTGTTAAAAATCAGCAAAGTCATGAAACAAAAAGTATTTGAGCATTTTGGAAAATACTACAGTACAGTAGGCGTCTGCGGTGGGGAAAGAACGCGTTATTACCCTTTCCGGAGACTAACGCTTTCACCACCACACCATGCGGATCCTTCGTTTCACCTGTTTCTCAGTTCCCGTCAACGGGAATGATGATTGGGTCGCGTTAGCCCTCGGAAAGAGTAATAGCGCGTTCGTTCCCCACCGCAGACACCTGTGGTCCGGAGTTTTGCAAATATCTCAGCAACGTTGTGGTTATACTTCGCTTAATACCCTGCCGTAGAAATTGCAATAGGCAGAAAATGAAAAGTAGAAACATTAGAATACTACAGTAGTTTAGTACTATTTCGTGGCTGGGAAAACTAAGATGGATAAATTTTTCTGCAAAACTTCTCTACATGTTTTTCGTTTCTTCCCTTTTGAGGGCTCTGGGGACTCCGAGAGAGCGTGAAGAAAATGGTAGCTGAACTGAACTTAAAAGCTGTGTACCCAATTGGTTTACAAATGGAACACAATCTGTTGGAAATGAAAGCTGTGGAAAGCCAATGAAATGCTTTAAATTCGTTTTTTTACACAGAGTGCAAGTAGGAGAGGTGTGTAGTGTGCTGCTGGGTGAAGTGCTACGCCGAGATGGGGCGAAACAAATGCATAGTACGGAATGGGTATGTAGCAACGAAGTGCAGCTTGTTTGAGTGATTGATTTTTGTTAGGAAGGGATAAAATAATGGTAGTAACATAGCCAGTGGAAACACAACAAAAACAGTACAACGCCAAGCGAAGACAAGAAATAGAATGAGTAGATGAACCACTGAGTGGTAAACTGCTGGTCACGGAGTTACCCTCGGTTAGAGATGTTACTAGCCATTAGCTTGATTTCAGAGGATAATTATCGGTCGACCTTGGCAAAATTTGGCGACTTCAGTGTCAGATTAGGAGTGGCTAACGGAAATGAATACAGAATAGGAAAGTTAGCAATATGTGAACGAAATGAGAATGGTAACCGTCTTGTAAGACACCTTTCCTCAGCATGTATCATCCATGGGAATTCATTTCTCGAGAAGGGACGAAACCAACGATTAACATTGGAGTCTCCTAACGGCAGGACTCATGCAGAGATTGTCCGTGCTCTCGCTAACAGAAAAAAATTGTTCTTTGACACCTCATTGGTACCTGGATTCTGTAGCGGATCTGTTCACCGCCTTCTCCGTGCGAACATTCGATTCAGCCATAAGCTGACAAAGAGCTCTTGTTATCGTCCAAGAATGAGGAAATAAGTCGTGTATGACCAGGATAATCTTAATGAAATCCTGCTCTTATATGATTGACAGGTAAAGAACAACCTGACCGAGGACTATATGTTGCTTGTTAGAGGACTTAAAGCTTAGTTGGAACTCACCTCAGTCCTTCAAACAAGGTGTTTAGACCGCATCACCAATGTTACTGAGAACTTGCTCGAAAAGATGAGAATAAAGCTTGGTCCTATTGCAATATGTTCAACACTGCTGATAATAGATACCGGCTGCAAAAGGATTTTTGCAGGAAGATTCATATAGGTAAACTAGAAAGAATTATTGGCAGCAGCTAAAAACGTTCTAGTCCGAAGAGGTGCCAACGGTGTGACTATTCGCCATCCGCCCTAATAAACGAGAGTAAGAATTTAGGCACATAACGCCAAGACATCGAATTGACAGTAGAAGGTTTCTATACGAATCTTTTCCGCTGTATAACCCAACGTCTCTGACACCGAGATCTCCGCTGATGAAAAACAGCCCGCGATTCTATCCTCCTACGTTCACGTTGAGATAGAAAGCATGAAGAGACATAGCCCGAAAATCTGATCGGCTGCATGGATAATATCTAAACCCTGTATCTGGTCATAGAAGTCCGTGGTAACTGCATCTGCCCATTGGCCCAAGCTTTATAGACTGCAAGAAAGCGTTTGACAGCGTCTGAAATATTACACTCCTACTAACGCTAGTCCGCCAAAGAGCAGACCTGTCGTTTATACGAACACCAGCAGACCATCACTCAATGACCATTCGAACATGACTGAGGAATTAGACAGAAGAATGAAAGGGACATGAGCAGAATTCGGGCTTTCCAAAGAAGCCACCGAACAACTAATAGACGCAAAACCGGGTCTGGGTAGCACAAATAAGAACTGAGCCCATTTAAGCCGGGGATAAATCACGGCGTAGTCGATTTTCATTTACTGCCTATTCTTCTTTATAGCGGAGTATGATGTGAAATATAACTACAATGTTGCTGAGATATTTGCGAAACTCTGGACAGGCTCTACAGATTTCAGTGAAATCATTTCAGTGAACATTTATTCTGCTAATAAAGTCGGCTTTTTCTTCCCTCTGAATAAAGTTCAAAGGAATAAAGTTCAGCAAAGATTGAACCTAAATAGGCCTAACTAAACAGCAATTAAGATTGAAATTAAGCTAAACCACCCATTATCTGAAAAGTTCAATAGTGATGGATGACGAATGAAGGTAGATGATGCGCCGATCATGGCGACTACTCCCTCGCATATGTTGTACCCTTGCAGTATCCGATCCTATTGGTTCCAAATGATCTAGGATCCAGTACTTCAGTACTCATGCTAGTGGCGTGCACAGTTGAGTAGTGCTCGCTTCTCCTTTGTAGCACTCAAAAAATATATGTATCACTCGAAATCGTTCTTGTGAGGTCTACCCATCGGATCGGCCGATTTCCAGTAATGGTATCTCGCAAAAACCACTGGGTGACTATTGTTGTCTACTAGATAGCATCTATTGTAACATCGCATTCGTGACATTCAATGCTGCAACAAATTTTTGAGGTCTACTATCGTTTTGCTTAGCGCAAGTGTCTTGTCGGCTTATTAGGCCTATCATTCCTCCGTGGTCAGGAAGATCGGAACAGACTCGTCTTCGAAAACTTCATTCCAATCTTCGAATTCCAAGTGATTCCAAGTGCTCTAACCCTGCTATCTCAGTACTCTAGGGAGAATCGACACGAAAAAAGTGTAAAAAATGCCTTATCAACTGGTGTATTGAAAACTATGCCATCAGAACCAACGGAGATTCGTGTAGCCAACTCGAAATTCTCTCCAGTGTTATCCGATTTCATCATTCGCATGAGGTTTTCCAAAATAACTCAAAAGACCGACTTTCTATAAACGACGGCATAAATAGTTGATACGTTTATTTACACGTTCTTATGAACTGGTCTTGTTGAGCTGATTCGAGTTTGGTATAGTTGTCGTTGTCGTTGTTGTTGGTGCTGTTGGTCGATGGCTGACGTTTCGACGAATTCGCCTTACTTAGAGCCATGCTGTGATGAGTGGAAATTTTCCCAAAATAGTGTTCAGTAACTTCAACCAGATAATATCTTTCTTAAAAGACTGCACTTTACGTATACATACATAATAGAGGATCGTTGCCTGCTTAGTAGTGTTGCTCTGATTATTTCAAGGCTTCCGCGAACACATCGATCTCTGATCTCGCCTAGGCATCTTTCTTGTTCACCAGCACTTTCGTGCTATTTTTCCACTGACTGTATATTTTACACCTTGACATACAGCGACTGACGCTAATGCTACGTTCTTGGGTCTTGCACTTGAATCGTCTCTTGATTGCCTTTTGTAAGATTCCTCATCGATAAGAAATCAAGTTAAAATTATGAAAAAAGAAGAATTACTATGATGCTGAGATGTTTGCAAAACTTCGGACCTCAGGTGTCTCGCCACCACACCATGCGGGTCCTTCGTTTCGCCTGTCTCTCAGCTAGTTCTGTCGATCACTGCCATCAGCAATCACCCGTTAACGGGATTGGTCTGGGGAGCACAAATCAGCATTGAGCCCAGTCATACTGAGGCTATAGTTGAAATTCACAATGTTGACTTTTTATTTACTGCCTTTTACTAGTTTTCACGGCAGGGTATTATTTGTGAAACAACCACAATGATGCTGAGATATTTGCAAAATTTGTAGTTGCTGATGGCAGTGATCGATAGAACTAGCTGAGAGACAGACGAAACGAAGAACCCGCATGGTGTGGTGGTTGGTCAGCGTTACGCCCCGGAAAGGATAATAGCGCGTTCGTTCCCCACCGCAGACATCTGCGGTCCGGAGTTTTGCAAATATCTCATCATCATTGTGGTTGTTTCACAAATATTACCCTGCCGTGAAAGCTAGTAAAAGCCAGTAAATAAAAAGTCAACAAAAGAATCGTTGTTGTGATAACTCCATTCTACTCGGGATGGCAAGGAGGAACGTGGACACCATTGGCAGAGTGGTCAAAATACAAGTAGATAACAGTATTTTTGTTCATTCCCCTTCTAGATGCCATAATATTTCCATTGCATGTCAGTAAGATGCCATCTTGGTCTTGAAAAATAAAAGGTAAAGTTCTCGGCGTTCATCTATCATCGAGCTATACAGGATTCATCCGATTCCATTTGTAGCATCGAGAGGTGACAGGAAGCGTGTATCGCTTAAACAGTAACTTGCTGTTCGGAACCTTCTGAAGACAGGCCTCTCTTCGTGATTTCTGAATTTCTGTTTTCTTTGTGCTACAGATAAGATACTGGATGAACAAATGGTATTCTTGATTCGCTGCCTTGATAGTGCTATTGTACCTTTGTTACGTTTGATATTTTGAGGCCTTGTTTCATGAATTTGAGGATTTTCCTTCCTGCCTACGAAATGAACAATCTTACACGAAGGAGGACATGATCAAATCCCATGTAGATCTCTTACGTAAGAGCACTGATTGAATAATATGTGGCCAACCTCATCATGCTATTTTCCACTAACAGATTATTACTTCTATCGTGAACAGGAGACGTCCTGAAACTGTGAATTATCAAAGTGTTTCCTGCCTCTATGATGGGAACAAGTAACCTGTCATACGGTTCAGTCTATAACTTGTCATATGAAGTTTATCATATCAGTCGGTCAGGAAGTCGATGATTACTGCATCAAAGGTGTGATTTCATCTCATGTAACTTTCCAATTTTCGAATAAACCGCTTTTATCTCTTCTGCTTAAGTTAGTTAGTATTAAACTATAGGCTTTGAAGACTCTATTGGTCTAGCACTGGTCGACACCGTTTCATCTTATTATTTATTAGCAGCACCTGAAGCACACCGCTCATGCTCCGCAGTACGTAAACACTGGGTTGATAACTGGTTAGATTCCCCACCCTGAGTTCGTCAAGCTTTCCATTTCTCCGGAGTCATTGTGAATGAATGATGCTGTAATAACAACCTCGTGTTTTCTCATCAAGTAAAGAGTATCTCGGAACAGTCCACCATCACCAATCCAAGTGGAAGCACTACAGGTCAGCTATCTTATGACTTCAAGGGAAATCGACTTCCCCAGCATTCAACGACATTCGCAGAAACGAAAATCCTCTAGCAGCAGTCGAACCTATGCCCGAAGGTTCGAAGACGTTCGTGGATGATGCATGCGAGAAAACGAATCGTATGCAAGTGTTGGGATTGCCATAGTTGAAATGAAGGCGAGCCATGTAAAATGGGCTAAAAATATCGATGCGTTAAATACCGCCTTGCATCGCGAATTTCGATGGTTAGCTAGTTTTTAGTCAAACACAGTTGCCGACTTCTGTTTAGTGACCATTTCGTGCGGATTTTCAACCTTTTTTGTTCTAAAGTGTTGTAGATAATAGCAGACTATGTTTCTAACATCACTACCCCTTCTCATTTTATTATATAAGTTGTAAATGATCTGAGGAAGCCTTTCCCAAAGACGGAAAAAGCATGATAAGGAAACTTATGAAATCAAATTTATGTCCGATGTCTTCGGCACACTACTTTCTGACAGTTTTATAAAGCACCTCCCTTTATTGTCCCATGTGTGCATTTCAAGACAGCGCCCTTCGTGTAACTCTAATGGGGAGAGATTTATACGGGCTGAGGGAGGCATCGAAGAGGCATATAGAACCACACAGCACAATGGAAAGCAGAGACAGAGAGACAGGGAGTAAAACGGATAAAAGCTTCCAAGATTTCTAAGCTAAGAGATCTAAAACTTCTAAGGCTATTGTTCCATAAAATAGGTCTACGGTCTGAGGAAGGCAAGACCGCCGAAACGTCAGCCATGGACCAACAACACCAACAGCCACGACGACGAAGACCTATACCAACCTCGCATCATCACAAAAAGATCGGTTTATAAAACCATATAAATAAACACATCAACTATTTATCCTGTGGATTATAGAAGGTCGGTCTTTTGAGGTTCTAAGATAGGTTTTCGTGCATTAGTGAAGTTGTATGAAACGAGGCGAAAGACATGGGTTGTATATAATGACAACAGAACTTGTCGGGAAGCAATCGCTAAGGTAAAAAACTCTACCCACTGCGCTACACACACCCCACGAAAGTAACATGCGTAGGCAGTGATTGCAGTAACTTTGTCATATCAGTCGAATTCTTTTGTACACGGTATCTAATTTGTGTTTAAACCATCTGCATCACCCAGAACTGATATAATCTATTAAATTATTGAGTAACCCAAATATGCACAAGTAAACATCGTTCGTCACGACCACATACCACTGCTACTCAGTAGACCTTGTCAATTTATTAACAAAGCAAAGAGCAATTGATTAATCTAGAGTCAGTAAAGCATCTTTGAAACTTAATGTCTTTCCCCTGCGGTTCTAATGAAAGTTATTGATTTCTTAAATATATAATAACGAGTAGCAGAATATCCAGCACCGAAGAGTCACTTATATAACATAAACAATGGAACTCTGAGCAATATCAAGTATATTCATAATTAAGGAGTAAAACAGCCGAAAGATGAACCTTCAGTTCAGTTTAGCATTAATAATAAAGTTATGCTAGTTTTATGAACTTTATTTGGCGAGCTTGCAAGAGCGTTAACACGTTTTCTGAGCTTCGATTACCAACGCTTACGCAATTTCGTCGCCATCAGATCCCAGACGCATTGTTCTACATTACCACTCGGTGAATACTCATCAGTCCTAATAGAAAATTAGTTAATAATCTAAAAAATAGTCTTTTCAAGGTCATTAACCGTTTTCCTTGCCTGAAAAGTAAGCCCACTCGCATTTTGTGTGGGTTCTAGCCCACCTCGTACACCGAAGGTCGATCCTGTGATAGCAGCGCTAGAGAATTCCCAGGTTCTCACGCCCTCCCAGAAGAGCCTGGCACCAATTCTCCAACCGCGAAAGGGTGGGAGGCTTAGTTTCCTTAAAGTGGAGTAGAATCGGAACTTTGAGCCAATTGGATGGCATCACTACCTTTGCGCTACCCATTTGTCTCTTCATAAAAGGATAAATGACAAATCTGTTAGTGTTGATCAATTGAGGGATGCTCCATGCATTCGACTTCATTAGGAATCGGTAAAGGTGATTGAATACATATCTGAACCTTACAATTACTTGTGGTGATCCAACGATGTAACGACCCAGTACTACTATCACCTCAGACGGATATGGTAGCAATTTACAGACTCCAGAGGGATGGAGGTCATGGTGAGCCTAGGGCGCAAAAGCGAAACTACATATACTGCAAGGTACTTCTGATAAATGCGCTACACACGCTACACCCTCTGTGATATGAGCGAAAATCATTCCATCTCTTAACAACCATATGCATTCGAAGCTGGAAACGATTTATAGAACCCACAGTGTGCTCTCGATAACATCGTACACTGTTAGACCTCGTAGGACGATTTAGCAAAGGGATACGGGTGGAGAATTTGTTAAAGAACGCATTAATCATTATAATGGGCCACCCAAGTATCCATGTATTAGGGGATTCAGAAATAAATGAGCGTCTCAAAATATTTATTGCTTTGATTTTCTTCGTATTTTTGTTGAGCAAACGCGAGGTGTTACTATTCTTTGTTCACGATTAAGCTGACGTTTCGGTGGATTTCGCCTTCTTCAGAGCCTGGAAAGGTCAAGTTGATAGCAATCCACTCGGCCAGACGCCTTCATAACCAAACAAAGAAACCCCAAACCAAGATTTCAATCACTTTGAACACAGCTTTGCACACTCACCGCTTTCTATGAGGTCTCCACTAAGTATGTCACGTAGAGACCAACCGCACAGAAATCACATGGAAGTATAATGTGACCCTCACATCAGAAAAGCAGTTTTATATACTGCCCTATATCACGCGTGATAATGAGGCATTCTTCTCTGCGGTTCATTTTCGGATTTCTGGAATTAATCCAGAGTGCCTCGAGAGTTTTTCGCGCCTGTGTTCTTGATTCGCGTGCGAGGATCGTGACACATACTTCAAAGTTGTCCCCAAAAAAAAAAAAAAAAATATGCGTGCCTAGCGGGGTATTTGATCTATTTTTGCCGGCTAGGTGTTCTTTCATGCGGACACA
>UYYA01000598.1:0-44478 GCA_900624975.1 Angiostrongylus costaricensis | reverse complement strand
GGTAATGAACCAAGATGTTTTTACTACTTGGCTTTCGGTACCACTTTGTAATGTAGCCATTTTCTGATAGGTGAATTTGATAATAGATAGATAGAGTTTGCATTATAAACGAGTTTTGCGGATATCTCAGCATTTCATACGAACTACATTTTATGTTGTTCCTTCACTGGAAATTTCGGTATATGAAAAATTTTCGAAAATTTTGCATGGCTTCGGCCCGATCAATGTGGGTGCAGCTCTGAGAACGTGTTTGTTCGGTTCTCTCAAAATTGCAAGGATTATTAAGCATCACCAGGATTCAAAATGTCAACAAGCAGCGAAGCCATTAGGTAGATTTGTCAAGATTGAGTTGAAACTACAAGCAAATTCTATCTGAGTGAAGTTGGCAAGAGGAAAGGAATTGAAAGAAAGGCTAACACTTGCTCGACATAATAACTCAGACTCGGGCTACATAATGGAATTAGTAGGTAATACATTAATTTGATTATGTGCAGCGAGTAGAGAATACTAACTGCTAATTAGGATTTAAGGGAGAACGGTATTCATAAGTTTAACTTTAAAATAGGGCAAAATAGTTTCGAAAACAAAAATACAGTTTTTTATTATGGGAAAATTGCGCAACAAATGAAGTTTCTTTGCTGTGACGAGCCGGTGAACACTAGCATTCCCGTTAATCGTAGACTAACTCAAGCAAGCACCAGTAATGCCTCTATTCGTCATTGGCGTACGCAGAAGCCTCCCAGTTCGTCCCGCTTACACGAGGGAAACGAAGAGAATTATAACATTTTTGTAATGAATCTCCTTACTTTTGCTACATTTAGCTAGAGTGGAGCAATAGGCTGATGACCGTGATAGGCCGTTGGATAGATTTCTTCACACTTGGCGTCGCACGTACAAATGTTAAGTTGCTAGTCAGGTTGAAGGTTTGTTGAAGTAATTAGAGTGGCTCCTAAGTTTCCATCAGTCTGAAAGCAATAGTTTGATTGTTCCGAATGAACTGCTGCTGGCTTTTATTAACTAAATTTGCCTAACTAACTGAAAAACAACATGAGTACAGTGCCGTGTGTTAATGAGCATTATTGTATGCGTATCTGCCAGAAAGAAAAGGTTCATTAACCGAGTGAGTTTTCGAATTCTTCGCGAAATTCTACACTTTTCACAGGAATAACATAAATAAAGCAACGATAGCAAGCAGTAGCAAAAATATGACAGGCGGCAGTAATTACAATGATAATAAATAGCAGTTGGAGGATTTGGCTGTAGCTGAAAACTTCCAAAGAAAAATTTTGTCATATATTGTTTAGATAATTACGTAATGATTGAAGAACAACTCCCAATTTGGATTCGCTAGTAAGAACTCTATAGGGAGGATAGCGCAGTGGTAGTGAAGTCCATCAACACAAGTATGGTGCTATTTCGATTCTGCTCCTGGCCAACAAAGTCCTTCATCCTTCCGGGGTCAAGAAATTGGTACTGGACTTGACTGGGAGAAAAATAACTTCTTGCAATCCAATTGGGAACGCTCCAGCCCAGTATCTCAGGACTTCAGGGAGAATTACTCGACCAGTCTACTACGACATTCAGTATGAAATGAAAATCCTCAAGCAGCAACCGAAGCCACACGTAAAAACTTGGAAGATCCTCGTGGACGATGGATGCGATGAAACGAATTGGATGTGAGAACTGCCGGGATCTGCACAGTAGGCGTGAAGACGGATCAAATAAAATAAAAAAAACGAGAACTTTGGTATGACAGAAAGGGACTGAGATATATTCCTAGCTATGGCAAAATTATGGTAAAATTTAGCATAGTATAAAAAAGAGAAGCGGTGTTAAAGAAAGTTTTAGCACTTGTATGGATACGGTATAATGCTAAGAATTAGAACGGTTGCATAGTGTTCCCTCATCGTCTATATCATTGAAAATGAAGACAATGTGTATTCGGAGAAAATAACATCTTTCTCTAAAAAACTTCGCGGATGGGTGAGATTTTAACAGAAATCGTAAGTTAGTAGAATTCATGAATTCTGTTGAGGATATGGGATTCTGCTGGTATGTGATGATATGAAGATAATGTTTTCAGATCGAATTTAACATGTTTTTTCCTAAACTCTGTGTTGACAGCGAAATTTTACAGAGCAAAGTCTTACACCTGCTTAACGTTCCTACCCAGTCGAAGTAAAAGTAGGAAGAAATTCACCTCTGTGATTGCCAAAAAATGAGAATCATCGAGGAATCAATACTATTTTCGGCTACTTAATTTCATATTTAAAATATGCATTCTAATATTTATATTAAAAAGTCAATTATATTTATTAATTAATTAAATTGATTATTTTAAGGCGACACATAATGAGTATATTTATGTAATATGTTTAATTATGTTAATTATACATATATTAAACTATATATTTTAAAACAACGATGTGTTAATTTGCTCAAATTCTCTGCACGCTTTATTTTGTACCCGAAAAGTTGACAGCTCTCATCAAAGGTACCCTAAATATCCTCGAACGAATCTGCAAGGTGAAAAGCCAAATCAGATTACATCGATCAGCAATCGCAGTCTTTCTTGAGTAGCGATGAAAGAGGAATCCATCGGGACGTACGACATATTCGATGGCAGCAGGAGTGGTTAATCCTTATGTTCATTCGATTTATTACAACATTATCCCACGAACAGACTCCATAGTATCAAGTACCGCCTAAGCTCGAAGAGCAACATTCAGGAAACAAATCATTATGTTTACTGGGCAAAATGCTTTTATTTTATTGAGTTTTATAATTTTTCTTCTATTCTAAAGAGACAAGACACGCATTTCCATCCACGATGGTCGACGGCTTCCTGATATGAAACCGGACTGCGGCAATTCAACCTTAGTCGTTGATTAGTGGAGATATATTTGCAAAATCAATAAGTGGTAGAGTTATTGAAATGCAAGTAAATGTCTGGACGACACATTTCCAAAAATTATACTACTTTACAATTTCATTTTATTATTTACTGCCTACTCTTTTTAATGGCAGGGTGTATTGTGAAATATAACTTCAATGATGCTGAGATATTTGCAAAACTCCGGACCGCAGGTGTATGCGGTGGGGAACGAACGCGCTATTGTGCTTTCCGGGGAGTAGCGCGTTCACCAACCACCACACCATGCGGGTCCTTTGTTTCGCCTGTCTCTCACCTAGTCCTAAAGATCTTTGCCAAAGCAAACACCCGTCAGCGAAATTGTGATTATAACTACAGCCTCAGCTTAACTGGGTTCGTTGCCGATTTGGGTCCCCAGATCAATCCCGCTGGCGAGGTGATGCCGTTAGCAAAAAGATCGATAGAACTAGCTGAGAGACAGGCGAAACGAAAGGCCCGCTTGGTGCGGTGTTGAACGCGTTACTCCGCGGAGAGGATAATAACGCGTTCGTTCCCCGCCGCATACACCTGAGGTCCGAAGTTTTGCAAATATCTCAGCATCATTGAAGTTATATTATTTTAGCTTTTCACTCTGGATTCGTGAACAGCTGATGAGCAATGAATGCACTCTAATATGGTTCTTTCTCTGGATCGTCGGCTCCGATGAAGACGAAGACGTTGAAACCTTACCCGAATAAACATCTCATATCAACCTCGTGTAATCCCGACAACATCAAATGACTGTCGGTTTCAAAACTATTGTTTTGCTGCACGAAAATTATATACCAAAAAAAGCAGTAAGAACAATCTCTGAACTGAGCCCGGTAGACAGCCATTTCCAAGGGCTACGAAGCGCCACCTATGCTGGATAAATTTCAAAGAAAAACAAAGTTCTCGAGAAATAAGTTTAGCAAAAAGAAGGTTTTCTTTAATCTGCCTTCTATCTTCAGTGATCTGGCTATGAAGCGATCGTCAAAAAGACAGTCTAGAAAATTTTGCAGCAGTGTTTAAAACACCTCTGAACACCCTCCCAACGGTCTATCGCCACATCGTGGCTGGGAGGTGTTCCTGGGTGTCGGACTGCAATGTACAGCAGGGAGATTCGTCTCTCCGGCAGGGTCTCCCAAGCTAAGAAAGAGTCTGGCGTTTCTATTAGGAAGCCTAGCTAAGAGTAAACCAATACCAGGATCCACCACTGCCCTGGTATCAAAGTTGCATGGTGGCAAATCTCCCTCTGATCCACAAGGGCTACGAAAGCCTTTAGTTGAGACTACCTGAGGCTGAATTTGGCCAGGCTGACCCCGGGATTCCAAGGAATCACAATGGCTTAACCAAAAAATCTTCGATAAATGGTGATTATGCTGGGGCCCGCACAACTAATGAGGACGGGCCGTTCAAGTGTAAAGTGATTAAAACATCACCAAACACTCCAAAATACCAGCAAATTTTTAACCGCTTGTAAGGGCTTGTATAACAAAATTACATAGTTTTCCCTAAAGCAAGAGGCAAAAAGTGCACGAATTTGTTTGGGTACGATGTAGCGGTTTTCTTGTAAACCGTCTGAGGACAAGCGCAGTGATGAAACCGGTAGAGCATTCTGCGTTCGTATAAAAGAGCACCTAGGTGGGAAGCCTAAAGTCAAACAAAACACTCCCTTAGGCACGCATCAGACAAAAGGACACAACGGAGATTTTGAAGAAAAATCCACTATCTTCACATAGAAATTTAAAATATCAACCCCAAAAGTTCTTGAAGGACTTCGGATAAATCCAAAAAATCCAAAAATGTCCCGCAACGAAGATTGCCTTGTGACACCTAACCCCTCAGGGTGATTGTTTGACCTGAGTGAGACACCTTCCTCGCCCACGTGAGCCTCTGTATGGTTTGTCTACATCAAAAATTGTAACACTTGTAAAAGCAAGACTGTGAATGTTTAAAAGAAACTGTTTACTATGCGAATAAAATTTATGTAATGAGCTTTTTCTGCTTGCATTGTGAAAGTGCTTGGCTGAGTAGAATGTATGCCAATGCGACGTTTTAATGCGCTGAAGAATGCAAAACCGCGGAAACGTCAGCCAGTGTTGAATAAAACTTGTTATTACTAACATCGTCTCGCTTAACAAGAAAGCACAGACTTATCATTAATAGGATTGTTGCAAAAATCTCCGCTAGGAGCTTGTGAAGTACTGGTCTGCATGCCCACCAGATGCTTGTGCGTGTCTAGTACAAAAAATATAAACAATATTATACACTGACCGATTTTCAAGTTCTATCTCTTCTCGAGCAATTTCTTTTTCGGTGTAGGAGAACGTGGTAATTTTTAATTAGGAAATTGTGGTATTATTTTAGAGGGTTTTCCTGAACATCCTCTGGCTTCTGCTCAAGTTTTTTCTTCAGAGTTATCACTCATTTTTCTATGTGGTATTTTTAAGCACCACTTCTTCCAATGAGACAAATAATGAAAGGTAAATCTTTCGACGTTGATTATTTTCTGAGGGATTCGCAAAGCTTTAGACATCAGCAAGGATAGCTAGAGGTGAGTAAATGTATAAGTGCTATATACAATAGCTCGAGGTGGCCTACCGATGTATCGAGTCAATGCTGCTCTCTCCTAAGATAGGTATGCTACCAGTTTGCCGACCCTGGTAGATGGAAGACATATTGAGCTTGAGACGTAGGATGGAACCAATATGCATTGCAGGGATACTCTAACCATTGTGCTACGAGCAACCCATCTCTAGGATAACAACAATTATTTCCCCACTTGGGGCAGACTCAACTCTTCACTGAGCGATTTCCTTGTGTTTCTTTCTTGTTATCTGAATGAAATGCCCTTAACCAAAGAACTTGAGCGCTTCAACAAATTTTCTCCATTTATTCGGTGCATTTTTCGAAAAAATTTTTTTCCTGGAATTCCGACAAGAACGTGTAATGGCTCTTCCGGGTGGCTGTCAAAAAATATCGCCAGTCTTTGTGAAACACCCGTTTGGTGGTTTGTCACAACGGCACGTGGCTTCTTTTGACGAGTTCAGGAGACGAATCGTATTATTGCTCTATTTAAAGTAATTGCTCCTTTTGAATGGTCAAACCCTTGTTTTTCCTAAGAACGTCTGTTGGGAAAAGGGTCCTTGCTCAATTCTAATGTGCATCGACGTCTAAGAACGTTCTTTAAGTATGAGGAGGATTCACACTGTTTAAGAGGATTTAGAAAATGGGATAACAAATTTATAAAAGATTGAACACAAAGCATCGCAAATGATTTTGCTCGCGAAACGCTGTGTTCTTCAGTTGCAGATTTGAGGTGGAGAAAAAAATGGTTAGCCCGTTTGAATGAAAAAAAAGGGTGATCTACAATCTAAATCTAATGTCTTAGAGATTTTATTATGGAATGTGCTCCACGCAGATGAATACATGAATACTGCTGTAAACTGACGTGTGCGGGTCTGTGTCACTCTGGAACACACGATGTAATCTATTACCGCAGGAATAACACCAGCATCACTATCTCATTAGACCAATTGTCTTTTCCCTTTAAAGCAGCTCTTCATGCTGTGCCATTAAGGTGTCAATTTCTTCCACAGCTAAAAATATCTCTTAGAACTGGAACATTGATTAGTCATTTCTCTTTGCTTGCTGTTCTTCTCTAAATAACAAACAGAATTCTAGTTGATCAAGTTAAATTTCTTCATATATCCGATGTTTACTTCGAGATTATGACTCTTTAACATGCATCTCACTTTTACTCATATAAATCTACTGTGGTTTACGGTAAAAAAAAAAGAATAGAATTCGTACTAACATTTGGAAAGAAAAGCTAATTATGGTGATAAAAATTTTGTTTTCTTTGAAAAACAATGATCGCCCACTTTAATAGTCGATGGGAAGCAAAGAAAAGTTGCATCGATGAATTTTCACTAAGAAAGCTAAGGAAATGTAAGCAGTGTAGTATAAATGATGGCGTGTAGCGTAAAAATTACGAACTTGATACATGACTTTAAAAAGTAATTTTTCTAGCAAAATACGCACTCAGTTATCTTCGTGGTGATGTGAATGGAATTCGATGCATGCTTATCACTTGGGGAATGATCAACACTGTGCCACCTTTTCATCCTCATACTGCAAAAAGGTGCCTAAAAATGTCTCGATGGTGTTGTACAAAGCGTGTATTAATGCTGTATTGAATGAAGCACCTTCGAAAGTTTCTCGTCGTCAACATACAGGCTTGAGCCTAACCCTTGGAAAATATTCTGAGCTCAGAAATTAAAGATACAGAACTTCCGCCTATTTCTGAGCGCTAGGCTGATTTTCTCGAATCACCGGATTCTCTTTCTCGCCCTAACGAGTCCGTTCATGTGCAAGTTTTAGTTCTCTTGGCTTTCTAATGAAGTTTTCAGATTATTATGTCTATTCGACAAACATAATTCTGAGACGACTGCAAAATTCGCTGAAGGCAAGACTTGAACCGGCGATTGTCCCTTGCAAAGACTCACGTTCTGAACAGTACACCACTGATCCCTTGCTTTGCTCTTCTCTCAGAGTTTCCTACATAACGGTGTCCCAAAAAGGATTATCGAGCGCTCGAATCTCGCTTGAGTTCCACTTTTTACAAATATCCCAACATCACAAAAGAATGAAGTTCTCGGCGTCGAACAGTCCCTGACGGATTCTCCATCGACCCGACTTCATCAAAGACCGCTTAGAGGTGATTGAATGTATATATGCCCTTTACAATGACTCACAGTGGTCTTCGATGTATAAAACCAGTGCTACTATCCTTTCAGACAGGTCTGGTATCAATTTGCCGACCCTGGGCAGACGTAAAGCTTGGTGGGTCATGGCGCGGCGATCGATTCCACACGTGCGTGGCAGTGGCGCCTCCGACCCCTGCGCCACACGCGCCCTTTCTCAGCATCATAGCGGCTGTATTTCGCACCATACCCTGACAGAAAAATGATAACGGCTAGTAAATAAAAAAGGGCTAATATTACGACAATGTTCTGCCCTACCAGGCTTCACAGAGGCGCATGTGGCGCAGTGGTTGGAAGCGCTGCCACGCACACGTGGAATTGATCCACGCGACCATGGCTCACCAAGTCTTCCATCTCTCCGGGGTTGGCAAATTTGTACCAGACTTGTCTAAGAGGATAGTAGCACTGTCTCGATGCTTAGGCAGCCCACTGCGAGTCATTGTAAAGGCCAGATATGCATTCAATCACCTCCAACGATGCTTAAGTGAAGTCGAATGCATGGCGCATCCCTCAGGGAGGGCGCGAACGTTTTCCAACTTTTACGTGTGGTTGTGTCTCCTTTCTGAGGATTTACCCTACATCATGAATGTCGTTAAGTGCTGGTGGAGTAAATTCTTTCTGGAGTTCTGATAAGCCAGACTAAGTGAACTTGAAGGTGATCTTTTACCAGACAAGCCCGATAACCCGATACCGCCGACTCGAGAGGGTTGGTGACTTCGGTGCGGGGTCGAACTAACACCGTGCTCATGATGATCAACATCACCACCCCTGTATTATCCATCCCTTTTGAGCAATTAGCATATTTGCGATTACATAGGAATTAAAGGTTGCATTTCTTCACTCAAGTTACAGAACTTTCTACTCATCAATTTTAAAAAATCTAGAATAATACTTAGGTGTTTTGGGCAAAAATTCTTAAAATGAAAACTGCCATCTTGTTTATTATGTGTCATAATAACGGTAACGGTAAAACTAATAACAATAGTGGTAACAGTAATAATAATAATAATAATAATAATAATAATAATAATAATAATAATAATAACAATGCTAACTGGTGTCTCCTTCAAAAAAACATAGTTACCTAATACCAGTTCTACGGAAACCACCGACGCCTCTTGCAAAATAATAATGCCTAATTTTGGAGCAACACTTGGAAAAATAAAAACGGTTGTAATGTGTAGGGGACTAGATTTTAGGAAAGAAAGTGATATAAAGTGGGACTGAGAGAAAAATGGTGAACTTCCTAGTTATTTAAGCCAGCAACTGGCTCAAACTTGTCGCTCATCTTACAGCTCAACTCTAACTTTCTCCTTTTTCCCTCAAAAATTCATCGATTTTTTTTCAAATATTTCTCACACACATTTTTTCACGAGCGCACTTTTTACTTGGTTTTTTCAACCATTTTTTTAACCGGTCAATTGCTGAATAGGACTTGTGTTTGAGCTAGTAGAAGTAATGTCTGCATTCCTAAGAGCACAACTCCGTGATAATTTTCTTCATTATTTCGTAACTCATAAATTTAGGAAATCTGATACAGACGGATATGTCTGACATCTTTTGTGGACCGAGTAGTTCGCATGTGGTCGCCGTACGCTTCCTTCTCTCCTCTTTATTTTTCACAATTTTTAGTGAATTTTTATGTAGAAAATGTTTTGCGTAACTAGCAGCTCCAAATCTTCATTTAAGTTTACGAGTCATGTCTACTTACAGAAAAGGTCAGAAAAACCATTTCAAGCAGAGCACTCAGAGAGCTGTGCAAAACACAGTGGTTAGGGGTAACCTGCTATTTACACATAGCCTGTGGTTAGATCCTATTACTCCAAAATATTCATCAAGTCACCTCTATGAATAGGGCAGAATGCATCTCAGTCGTCCTTAACACATAGCGGACGATATGGATTTATAGGTCCACGCGCTGAGCCAAGAATGGCCATTAAGACCTATATATGGACCATTCTCTTTCTCATCATTAATTTTGGCCCACAGGACCCCTTTCTTGTAATTAAGCGATAACTTGTCTAATACGGATGTCGTCGCGAGCATCTGACCAGCAAAACCTTCATTTCACAGCCAGAAGTATAAGAAAACCTTTTCTTAAAAGAGTTCATTGACCGATGAGTTACTGGCAATTCACTGTATTTCCGTTTTCAATCAGTATAATGAATCATAGCTTACGAAATAGGCGTGTGCAACGAATGCGGAACAAGCACGGCATTAGTTGAAAAAACGTTCCAAATTCTGATAGTAATGCAATTGTATCATGGACTACAGTACAGACTAGTATCGACTGTAACTACACTATATAGCACTAAGCAGCATGCACGCCATTTATACCGATACAGCGACAGAGCAAGGTCTCTTCCGGAATCCTATCACGTTCACTTCTCCTCAAGCACTTAGTTATTGAAAAATCACCGATTATTTGGAAAAAAAAGACTAAAATCTATAAATGTATAACCTCTTTTAACTGTCCATAATTTTTTCACGGCAGGGTAATATGTGGAATAGAACCAAAACGATGCTGAGTTATTTGCAAAACTTCAGCTTTGATCAGACCGAACCACGATTAACCTTTCCACGAGCTCACGTCTAGCACATTGCACTACCGTTGCCCTTGCTTTGACTTTTTCTCAGCCAGGTTTTTTTTTTACCTAATCTGGTCTAGGGTCCAACTTTTGCTTTGATTTCATCGTTATGGTGGCTGCGCTTCACCTAATACCAAGTTGTAAAAAAATAATAGACATTACATAAAAGTTAAACAATGTGATTTTGACTGCAGCCTCAGTTTAATTGGAGTTAATGCCGATTTCTGTTGCACAGGCAAGCAGTCTGAAAAATTGTCATCCGTACATGTGTGACTATAATGTCCTCTGAATAGGCGTCTACGGTCTGCACTTTGGCACTGTGATTGCTTCACACCTAACACCTTTCCATAAAAAAATATAATAGGCAGTAAGTAAAAAAGGTAACATTGTGATTTCGACTGCAGCCTCAGCTTAACTGGGTTCGTTGCCGATTTGGAATCCTTAGATCCATCCCGTTGACGGGTGATTGCTGATATCACTGATCGGTAGAACTAGCTGAGAGACAAGCGAAACAAAGGACACGCATAGCGTGGTGGTGATTCTAAATTTTTTCTGGGCTTTTTCTGGACTAAATTCTGGAGTCTGTAGGACTTTTCTTGAATGCTCATCTCTATCCCCGCATCCTTTAACAATCAGATGACTCGAGAGGCCAACCCCAATAAACTTACTCGTCCCTATAACACTCCAGAATCGACGTATGGTCTCCGTTTCGAATTTCATACTTTTTATACTAAAAGCATATTTTTTTTCTTTTTTTTGCGAAAGAGTAGCCAAATGCTGTTCTGCGACCTATACCGTGGGAAAGAGGACTCAAGTCTCTCCTCTTTCGTAGCTTTAATGAGACACATATGTTGGAAACGTCCTCAAAGTGCCTCCAAATACTTCCCCTCGTCTTATGGTGAAATTATGGCCTAGTCGACGAGCAGGATTAACTCACGGAGATATACATGTGTGTTCTGAAGGTTTAAGTGAACCGGGTGAAGCAGCGGCAGTGAGACATCGTCTGAAACAACAGCTTTCATTGTGTAAATAAAACGCAATTTTTTTTGGGTCAGTTGAACCTCTAGTCTACAATGGCCAGCGCACCATCCACGCAGTTGCATGGACTATTTAGACTTGTCACGCTAAGAACGTTCATGGTACATTCAGTATCCTTTGTTTATTTTGAACATTCGAAATCAACTGACATGGTCAATGCCTTTTTTGGCCTTCCTTTTGCACTTTTTTACGTGCTTACTCGCTCTTTTGTTGAGAAACAATATTTGTAATATTTTGTCGCACTGTTAAATTTACATTTGACAATTTAATGGTTCAAAAATTGATACTTTTTATTCAGAAGCTACTGTAGATCATATCCTGACTTTTTTTGCACCAGCAAAACTGGTTGCCCAACAGATTGAAGTCCATTCCTGAGTATTTTTTTAAATCTCTTTCTACGAACAAGGACCTGGAGTATTGAGTTTTTGTTGTTCCACAAATCCTTTCGAGTGCTTGTAGAAAAAACCTTTTTATAATTCAGGGCAAAGAGATTAACCTACCGTCGTAAGGATCGAATAATTATTGTTGCCGTGGAACACCGCGAAGCTATGACATGCTTCTTATTCTTCTAGTGCTTCTGTTTGGAACACAAAACCAGCAGTCTGGTTTTCACAAAAATTTAAGAGCCCATCCAAATTTTCGTCGATGCCGATCAATATATATATATAATGTTAATAGTCCATAATCATTGACTTCTACGAATTTGCATTTAGGGTGTAACAAGTTGAAACGAAGCTAATAATTACGGACTTTATAAGCACACTCAATCAGAGACTCTTCCTGCAAGATTAAAACTCCAGTTACAGTAGTTTACAGAAAATAAAGTTTACATGCATAATTTCTATTTACTAATACTTATGTGGTTTTTATAAAATATAACGATGGGTACATAGCAAGTAGGCAGCAAATAAAAGTTAACATTGTCATTTCACCTACAGCCTCAGCTTAACTGGGTTCAATGCCGATTTGGGCTCCCTAGTTCAATCCGGTTGGCGTCTGATTGCTGATGGCACTGATCGACAAAACTAGCTGAGAGAGAGGCGAAACAAAGGAATCGCGTGGTGTGGTGGTGAACGCCTTAGCTCCCGGAAAGAGTAATAGCGCGTTCGTTGCCCACCGCAGACACCTGCGATCCGGAGTTTTGCGAATATCTCAGCATCATTGTAGAAGATGGGATCGTCAAAACTTCCTGCCATGATATGGATTTACTAGCGGAAACGTTCTACACCAACTTTTTCCCTTCTACAATCCCCTTCCCAGGCTCAAATATCCCCGCTGGAGAAAACCACCAGGATTTCTTTCATTGAAGGTTCAAGTTGCGATAGAAAACATAAAAAGAGGCACAGCTCTAGAATCCGATAATATCACTGCCGATTTCCCTAGAGCTGGAGGCCAGAATTTACATGTACTTCTCGCAGATCATGTGACAGGCTACCTTCAAAAGGAAAAAATCGCAGACCAATTGAAGACATCGCCCACGGTCATCCTGCCCAGTAAAGGAGACCGGAGGAAACTTCGTAACTGCCGTCTCATATGCTTGTTAGATGTACTCTACAAGCTCTTCACGAAGATTATCCTTTCGCGCATATCAAGGACATTGGATGAGGCGCAACCAGTGGAGCACGCAGGATTTCGACAAGGACTTTGCTGCATGGAAGACGTCCAAACTGTGTCAAAGGTTTCGAAATTTGTCTGGAATACCAGAGTGGCACCTTTCTCTAGTCCTAACCTTTGGAATGCAATCCTGTCACCACTCATTGACCAACGAGTGGACCCGTACTGCAAAAGAACTTTGCCTAACTGTTATCGGAGCTGCACAACGAAGATACAGCTTTTCCATCGACCTCTTACAATACCCACAGGAAAAGGGGTTCGAAGGAGCGACACGATATCACCAAAGCTGTTTAGTGCCGCATTGCAGTGGATAATGAAATCACTCGATTCGGTTGAGAAAGGCATACGTATTGATGGAAAATTCCTATCAGACCTTCGTTTCGTCGACGATATCGTCGTTCTCTCAAGAAATACTTGTGAATCAAAGACGATTATCAACGAGGTCAACAAAGCCGAAAAAATTACAGACTACCCATAACTCAGAAAAAAAAACCCAGTTCATAAAGTGCCCATGGTGTGATGGTGAAGAAATTGAAATGGAGGGCTACGTGATTGCAAAGACCACCTCGTACGTATACCATGGGCGATCAATGAACACGGAGAACAACACAAAGGAGAAACTAGACAGAAGAGGAAAAGCAGCTTGAGCCGTATTCGGACCTCTCAAAGAAGCCACCAACCAACTGGAGAAACCGAAAAGCCGCGCTCACCTTTCCGATTCAACGGTCCTCCCAGCGTCATGTTATGCCGCAGGGACATGGGCGCTGTTACTTCAACCACGTCAAGAATACTCTGCACTACTCACAGAGCGCTTGAGCAATGTCTTCTGAAATATGACGGGCACTGTCAATATTTAAATCTGTCACACCTTCAGGATTCAGAAGAATACAGATCAGAAGCGAAACATAAATAGACCGGCCACATACTGAGAAGAACAGACGACAGATGGGCGAGAAAAACTGTAGAGTGGACTGCAAGAAAATTTACGTGTCCCCCAGAAAGGCCACCAACATGTTGCGCGGACGTGTTAGCAAGCAACGTTAATCAGATTTACACGAAAATGCGGTTATTTTACAGATCAGGATATGACACTCGCAACCATGCTCGAATGAAGCCACCTCCACGGACGACGACTGCGAAGGAGAGAAACGAATGGCACAAATGTGCTGGGGTCTACACAACCCGTGAAGACGAGCCATGCTAAGTAAGTTTGCCGCCCAGACCGTTCCTGTTCACGGGTGATTGCTAATACCACCGTTAGAGTAAAAAGACTACCTTACAGAAAGGCAGAAGGAGGACCTAAATGGTTTCATGAGTAATACGTGAGCCTCTAGAAAAGGTAATAGCAGTTCGATCGGTCCTGCCGACCAACTTTTGCAACTCATTCTGCATCATTGCAATTGTATTTTATATAAATTCCATATAGTCCGAAAACTAGGCTTTACTTCAAGAGGCGGGTCACCTGGACACTATGTGTCGCTTGTTTGCTAAAGATTGGCACATGCCGAACGAGTTATCGTTTTATATTTTTGCTAACATTCTGAAGCGTCGAAGCAGTCATGGACACTTTTTCAATGATAAAAGTAGTCATTGTGCTAGTTATGATCTACCATATTATTCCACTGGTCAGGAAATAACAGACTATAGGAAATCTGAGCTAATCCCAGCTGTACGAGAATGATACTCGTGCTCTATCAGTAGAGTGTAGTGCTATGCTTTAAATCGACTGCGAAGCTTCATTCTACGGCTAAGAAATCGCTTGACTATTATTTGTTGTTTATTGTGATACTGTTAGTTTACAAATAAGCACTGAATTTCTCTAAAAATGGAAGCCATTATTTTGAAACTCGTTTGACACGAATTACGTGATTGGAGACGATTTTTTTACAGTAAGAAGCCTAACGGGAGACTGCTTTTGTCAATTTTTTCCCTTTTTTTCCTTGATTATCTTTTTTTGCTAAACATATAAAACGGTGATCTTAAAAGAATTTAAACATTTCCATGTCTATACCTTATCGGTAGTCGTTACGCAATAGTGAATGGAGTCAATTAATGCATACTTAAACATTGGTTAAATACCCACGCCAGGCCAACCTTTTCCCACAGCTCTCCAGGTCTGCGAATTTGTAGCATCACTGTCTGGGAAGATAAACAACACTGAATTAATCAACCAGAAAATGCCTTTAAGAAAGTGCATTCCTCAAGGATTGATCAATGGCGAACTTTCTAAGCTTCGCCCCTCATTTCCATTCTTCACATAGCGTTTAATTCCGTTATGACAACGATTTCGTGGTCTTGTATTACCACAAATAGTTAACAATTGATATCATCTTATTCAGGATACTTACTGCCGTTCAAGGTAGTTTAATGCGATAAATACAGGGAAAGAAAAATTAGGTGGTCCACACCTACACAATCTTCGCACTGGTGACGATATCCTCCTCGTAACATCATTGGTCAGGCAGCAGCAGAAACGAGAAAATTTTTGTGGTTAAGAAATCAGTTGATGATGTTTCTTCAAAAATTTCATGGGATATCTCCGAATATTTTTTTTCTGTACTTCTGATTTGGGATGTTAATCGCTGCAAAGACACAACCGCTGAGCTGAGTAAGGATCAGGGACAAGTAACAAACAAGGAATAAACGGATTGTCGCCAACCCACGTACAAAGCCAGTACACTTATCCTCCAAGAAAAGTCTGGTTACCAATGTCTTGACCATGAAGATATGGAAGGGTTGGTGACCCAATACGTATGAACGGAACAGCGACCACATACACGTGGCAGAACATTTTCAACCGTTGTGCCACCCTCACCCGATATTTGTATCAGCGACCAACTAGCATAGATGCTTCTAAAACCTAGGCGCTACATAGCACAATAGCCACACCCAGCATCTAGCGCGACTTCCTCTTTAGGTACCAGCAACTTTGGGTCTGCTGCACAAACAGCAAATCTCGTCTATGATCCAAATTAATAGCTGCCACCGCGACAAGACGCTCATACATTCCACGAATGATTCATCCTCGTAAAACATAAAATATAGATCTCAATGATGCTGAGATATTTGCAAAACCCCTCAGTTTTGTGATTATGACTGAGGCCTCAGCTTAACTGGGTTCGTTGCCGATTTGGGCCCCCGATCAATCCCGCTGACGGGTGATTGGTGATGGCAAAAAGATCGATAGAGCTACTTGAGAGACAGGCGAAACGAAGGACTAGCGTGGTGTGGTGGTGAACGCGCTACTCCCCGGAAAGGACAATAGTGCGTTCGTTCCCCACCGCATACACCTGCGGTCCGGAGCTTTGCAAATAACTCAGCATTACATACAGTAGCATAGTTTTTAAACGTTACCTGTTGCTCTGCGGTGAAATTAGAGAATGGTAAGCAGGCAAGACTATGTCGTTGTAAATGAGTGGTGAATTACTACACGTTGGCAAATATTAAACATTAGTTCCACCAAATGAATCAATTTCGGGACTCACTGATCAATTGTTAAAAACCTAAATGCTTTTGTCCTCCACTCATTTACTTAGGAAAGATAGGTGTATCCAGTGGAACGATTTTTGGAAGATTGCAACTGCGCAAGTGAAAAGTTTCCTTTGGAAGTGAAGCCAACGAAGATGACGTTCATCGAAAACGATTTTGTTCCTCATACTTCAATGGCTTAGCTGGAGGCACGTGTAGCGTAGTAGTTAGAGGTGTGCTGCAATGCAAAGATGGGTGTTTGTTCGGTTTTGTCTTAAGGCTCACCAAGCCTTCCCCATCCCTCTGGGGTCGGCAAACTGATAACTGGTTTGTCTAGCGGGATAGCAGCACTGATTTCACAGATTGGCAATAGCTAACGCAAGTTACTATGTGGGTTTGATAAGCCTTCAATCAGCTTTAACGATGCTTGATAAAGTCGAATACACTGCGTATTCCTTCAAACGAAAAATCAAGAATCACCCAGCTTTGAATACCTGTAGGAGGAGTTCAGAATGAGTTAGAAGAACATATAGCGCGGAAGCGGATCAACGAGATTGTAGTGATTAGCTAAGATGGACTAAGTCGTAGCCGTAAGCCTGCTAAGCCGTAGAGAACTCACCACTTCCTCATCATCGCCGCTTTCCATTGCTGGCTGCAAATAAATGAGAGCCTACACTCGAATCAGCTTCGTACAGGTGTCTGAGTTTGATGATAAGCATGCAACGAGGCGTTTGACAGAAAGAACGTGTGGGGGCGTATCTGATCAGCTCGGGCTGCAACCTGTCAGCGATTACCGTCGGTAATAAGAGAAGGATTTAACAAAATGGCACCGTTCTATTCAGGATACTCATTGCTGTTCACAAAAACCTTATGTAATAAGTGTAGAAAAAAAATAATTTCATGGCCAACATGTCCATAAATTTCTATTTATTAACGATATAATTCTCGTAACGTCAATCATTGGTCACGAAGTAGTAAGCGTTGAAGAGAAAGCGATTAGCAGATGATGCCCCATCAAACACTCAGTGGAATGTCTCTGCATCCTGTTGCTGTGTACATGTGATATAGAATAATAACATGTGGGACGGCATATTTGCAAAGATAAGCAAGACAAACTACACGACTTCGGAAGCCTACTACGGCAACGACGATGTTATTACGAGCACAAAGAATAACTGATGTATAGGCTCGGGAAATCAAGGCGCTAAATAAGCAGGATAAATTCGACGTCAGTCTTGAATTTCCTATGAAACTTATAAATTACAGGAATACTCCGCTTTATGAAATGGATACGTCAAACGGTACTGAACGATGAACCATATCCATGTCATTGTAACTCACGTCAGCTGTGATGTTGTTCAGCGCGATTACGGTGCTGATTAGTTCACCTAAGGTTCAATAGACCTTCCATTCCTCCGGGTTTCGACGTGAAGTGTTCAAAGATCTTCGCTGATGATGAATGCAAAAAAAACGAGTAGAATGGGAAAAAATGGCATCCATATTATCGATGTGATGACTGGCACTCTAAAATAGTGTTTATAAAAATTGTGAACCATCTGATCTTTCGCTTCGTTTTGGAGATTTTGGTGTTATTTTAAATCGCTTTCACGATTTTCGGCGTTCCTATCATAGAGGTCTGTACCAGGATCGTCCATATACCTCAAAGTTTCCGCAGTTATGCCTTTTAGTCGTATGCGGCTCTTGATATCTACTTAGGTAAGGTTTAACTGCTTTCATTGGTCATCAAGCACATAAAGCAAGCAAATTTTGCTTAATCTCCTTTTTATCTCTTTCACGATATCCATGAAAATTGTTATGTTTTAGCCATGTAAATTGTAGCTATAAATTACCCCATGGTAGGCTATAATGGCCATTTTTAGCTGAGTGCTTAGAAGTGTCGTAGAATATACACATTTTAGTTGGTTCAATTTCGCACTGAGCGTTCCAAAATCACCATTACTTTTGCTAATATACTTAGCAAGAGTTTCTCCGTTCGACAAGGCCGCGACTGCCAATGGTGAGAATCCGCGGAAGTTCTATCATGGCAGACCGGCATTTCTTGGAGAGTCGAGCTCGACTATTATTCAAAGAGAGTCATGAAGAAGAAAAATCGTAGAGATAAAGCCGAACACATATGCCCATTCAAATATACCCGTGGGTAGTCAATGCTGCACAGCGAGTCGAATGAGGGAAATAATGCCACACACATAATATGTGGAGAAAAGGGAAAGAAGTGATAAGCTATGGAAGCGGTCCAAGAAAAGACCATGGACTATTTGTCATCGCAGTGTTTTTGGAGAAAGTTAGGCAAGTGTATATGAATCCCCAAGGCTCGTGTGGTGCAGTGGTCGGAGGCGCCTTGCACCGCACACGTGGAATTGTTCCCCACGCTCATGGCTCACCAAGTCTTCCATCTCTCCAGGGTCGGTAAATTGGTACCAGAGACTTGTGTGGGAGGATAGCAGCACTGGCTCGATACATCGGTAGACCACCGTGAGTTATTGTAAAGGCCAGATATGCATTCAGTCACCTCCAAACAATGCTTAAAGAAGTCGAACGCAATGCGCATCCCTCTTTTTATATGATTCCGCAAGATCAAATTTTTTAAAAATTCTTTTGCTGGAAGACTTTCATCGCAAGTAAAAAAAAGGCATTGAGCCCGAATGTTGTCAGAGCTAGAACGAGTTTTCTGAGGCATAACAAACTGATCCGTTCCAATAGAAGCCGGTCAGTTGGTATGCAGGAGTTTTACCGTAATTTTTCCTGTTTACGCATTCGAAGGACGTTCCGCGTTTTACTTTCCTTCTTTTTATACCAGAGATGAATACAAGTACGTCCTCTTTATTACTTTTCCTACAGTACAATTTCGCGATGTACTTATAGCTCTGTAGAAGCACTCTTTACTGTTTAGAAACAAAAGCTTGCCCACTTTCAGTTGCTTTTGAAAGAATTTCATATGCTCTAACTGTTCATTCTACATTTAATACTATTGTTCCATCCATTCCATATGAATCAATAACAAAACGGTACACTTTCGCTGACATCTTTTAAACTATATTAAGAGGTTGTTTTCATTGAATAAACCGGACTATAACCTATTGTTTCCTCGGAACATCTTTTTAATGCTGAAAATGTTTGTGTAATCCGTCATATACGATGGCGATGCAGAAAAAATGGGCCAAGTAAACCTACTTTTCAATCATTATATCCAGAAAATCATTTGTGATATGAGTGTTAGTTTGCTACTAATTTCTGGAAAAACAGTCCGAGCAGCACAAAGGTAGAGGGCCAGCTTAAGATAAGATCTCCAAGGACTATTCGGATAAACCACCTGACCACCTGAATATGAAGACATCCAAGACATCGCTTGCAGTGGGGATGTCAACTCGCAGCATCGTAGATGTGATTGAGTGCATGTTCGATTCATACAGTGACTTTCGGTGGCGCGCCAATTCAGCAAGTAAC
Source organism: Angiostrongylus costaricensis (assembly GCA_900624975.1). NCBI lineage: Eukaryota > Metazoa > Nematoda > Chromadorea > Rhabditida > Metastrongylidae > Angiostrongylus > Angiostrongylus costaricensis. Next base: position 24,646 of record UYYA01000598.1, on the reverse strand, counting down.
TTTTTTAATGCCTCTAATTTTCAAATCTCAATGTCGACGTCGTCGAATGCCTTGCCACCATGAAAACGGATCAAAATGGAAGATAATATATTAACAACCATTCTGTATTAGAGAACCTAGCTCAATAAGGAAACTTCGTTCGAGCAGTGTTTTAAATTGTTCTACTCGCTACGACTGCGAAGAACCACGTCGATTGTTCGAACAGCGACTGCGATCATCGCGACTTTAGAGAAGGCTAAGGCACCGAGTCGTTAGCCGAACAAAGCATTTGTAACAACCTTATTTTTGCCCAATAATCTAAGAAAATACCATGGAATTTGCTTTTTTTTGTCACCTTAAAAAAAGTTCGACTCCTGTTTGTGGGCTATATAGGGATAGTGTGCATGCTTTGTCCATGGCGCGAAATCAAATCAACGGCTGATAGTTGTAAGTATAATGATTTCTTTTCCTATTTTTCAAGTGCTTACTCTACTTGTGCCTTTATTCAAATGTCGTTTTCTTGAAGTGCATTGAAATTTCTTGTCAAAGAAAAAATTCGCTCTCAATATCCCATCTAATAAAAACGACCCAATAGCAGAATGCGTGGATTTCGTCGTGATGGACAGAGGCGATCTTTTTTAATTCATAGCATCTCGTAGAGCTATGAAACTTGTCATCCAAAAGGCTTCCTCACCTCTGCTCTTTACTAATTGGATTTGAGAAATTACAGCAGCACGTTCTTTGAATAGCCACGTTCTCCATTTACTGCTGCAGCTCCGTGTTGTTGGCTGTCATTGAATGTTTATCGATTTTGTTGAGGTTATAATACTTCTTCGTCTAGAGTTAATTTGAAATCTAGACTTTGAAGGTATACAGAAATCTACTTGCATAGAGCAATAATTATCTGGAGAGGTAAAGATTCGTTTGAAACTCCTTTTCCCCTTTTTTTAGCAGCGATGTACGAAAAATACGCAAGTGACTGCCGATGTGCTTAATGTTCAAGTAGTTCAATTTGTCATGTAATTCTATACATTTTTTGTTTGGTAATTTTTCATGTGAGGCTCGTTAATACCATCCCTGAGGTTCCATGCGTTCTTCCTGTTGATCGCATTTCGATTTACATGTAAGAAACGGTGACCAGGGCATCTAACGCAGATTATTTGGAGCTGTAGAGTTGAGGCGATGTTTCGGAACCTCGTGCACTTTTTTACTGGTTTGAAGAAGTAATTTGCCTATGTTACATTGCCAGAAGGAAAAACTGATTAAGCTGCATATAATGTCAAAACGACGTAAAAGTTCTGTTTTGAATCGAGAAAGAGTAACCTTTGCGCTTCAAAATGGAACATCGAACATTCGTGTTAAAGCATGCTTGAAACTTCTTCACCTAAGCACAGCAAGTTTTCTGAAGGCACACTTTTAGTCTTTTTTTTCTTGAATAGACGAAATCATCTCACTTCTTTTTTTTCGATAGTTCACAACCACAACTCTTTTTATGGAGACTTTCAATACCACCGAGTATCGTAAGTGCACGTTGCTACCTATCATTGTTCCTTATAAACTTTGGAAGGCTAGGAGGACTTCAGGACTTTAATCACGTCTACGCAAGCGAGCGAATTTTATAGCCATCAACTGTTCTGAATGGGCGTAATAGTAGGTAGGGTATGTGGCGCGCGTGGCGCAGTGGTCGGAGGCGCTCTGCAACACACACGTGGAATCGATCCTTGCGCCCATGGCTCACCAAGCCTCCTATCCCTCCGAGGTCGGAAAATTGGTGCCAAACCTATCTAGGAAGGGAGCAACACTGGCTGGATACATCGGTTGGCCACCTCGAGTCACTGTAAAGGCCAGATATATATTCAATCACCTCCAAACGATACTTAATGAAGTCGAATGCGTGGTGCATCCCTCAGAGCTTGATCAATGCCAAGAGCTTCATCGTTTTTTTTAATAATGGGTGGCTTGTCACTTTTTTCCTGTAGTTGTTGAGTCTTTTTTAATGCAATTGCGAACCTTCTCCGACATCCTTCTCAATTGTTTACTGCTTGCTTTTGATCAAATCGACGTGCAGAATAAGAATGACGTGAACTTAATTTCATTAACCCACATGTGTACACGTAAGTGGAGCACATTAGTTAATCCGGCAGTTAATTTTCCTTCATTCATTACTTTTTCTGATTATGTCTAGAAACCTATCTATGAAAAAGGGGATGGGTCTTATCTATGGTCACTCTATGAAGCTGTTTCCTTGATAAGTACACACGAGTTTGTTGTTATACTATTAATTAACACTTTCAGTGGATTTCGCCTTCTTCAAATCCTTAAAATGTTAATAAATATAAGTATAACAACAATCTCATGTGTGGTTATTAAGAAAACAACAAATTATTGATCAACGTGGAGATTAATAAAAATTCGGTCTTGAAAATTACTCTTTGTACCCTCTATGAACTCACAAGGATGGTACTAATTGCCCAAATCTCAACACCGAAGCTTTTTCTCTGTAACTATTATGATATTATACATCTACTGTTGCCAATCGCTAGTAGAGGTAGACTTTCGTTCGCATTAATAATGCAAATCGTGCTTGACATGTCTATGATATGCTTGACATGACTGCCATAACTTTATTAATATTCTATTAAATGTCATCAGTGCTGGTCTATAAATAAGAATGGATTGAGTACTCATGGGTTTTAATAGGATGTAGCGCTTTATTAATGGGAATCTATTCTATCTGACGCCTTATTCGGTTTTACTCCTGCCATTATAATTTGCTCTCACACAAAGTTCATCAGTATCATCTGTTAGAGTTTATTATCGCATTCTTCTCTAATGCTTTTTCTTCTCGCCGAAGTGGAAGTATTACTACGCTTTTTAAATACTCAGTTTAATTTGAAAGAGTGGTCATAGCAAAGCTCATCTAGGAATTATCAGTTATCATCTGAAACACTAAAGAAATTATGACGCTTAATCAAGCAAATACTTAACCGGTAAAGTTGTTCTTGCTGACAGGCGCTATACCAGTGCATTAAGATTAATTCTAACAACTACGGATTAGTGATCATTCGGAGCCTGCTGATAGCGTGAATTAAACGATGTGAACGGTAAAATAATTTAAAAGCAAACAAGTTAGCTACCAATTTGAACAAAGCTAAAGCACTTTCTGGAAACGACTTCATCGATAACACTCAGCTCTAAGCTATAAATTGCTAACATTTCTGAAAAGATGAGAGTTTTCAACTCACCTTATTAATCCCGAACAGCATCAACATGTGTTGCTTTCCATCACAGTAATTGTTATCTTGCCATCTCCTTCATGTGAGTAATATAACGTCAGCTTCTCGCTAAGCTCTATGGCTCTTCGCTATGTGAAAGATAGTTCGTTAAATGCGGACCAGATGCTAACTACTTTCCAGATAATGGTGGGTGGTTTTAGGAGGTGCGCATCATTGCACACTGCACATGCAGCCTATCAACATACTTATTTTTCTTATCACATCTAAATTCCAATGATATAAACAGATTAGAAGGCGTTGTGGTGCAATGCTTATAGTGCGTTGTGAAGTTCACTGTCGTTAGTTCAATCCCACATATCAGGCTTCCAAATCTCAGTGCTGTCCAACCGGTGCTCACCGATTGTTAGCAAACTCGTCCAAGTATATAAGAACACTGATTTAATATTTTAGTGCATTCGCGACCTTTTGTACCTTCTGAATAATCATCCGATTAACTCCACGAAAGATAATGAATACATGACGCACTCCTTAAGCATTGAACTACGCCGAATGTTTTATTCTTCGTCCTTCATTGGCAATTGTCACATGCTTTATCGTCTCTTATAAACAGCGTATTTTTTATGGTGATTAACATGTAGTGAACTTGTGAAAATAATAATATGTGTAAGTAACGACGATCTTTGGTTCGACCAACGGTGGTGTGTTGTGGAGTTTTCTTTCTTTCCGTAGTCTGAGAATTATTGGTACTAGACTAGACTCATCTCCCGACGAATGCTTGAAAAAAAGCATTCATTCATCCATTGGCGAGATCTCGGATAAACCATTATACGAAGCAGACCCACATTTATGGAGCACAGTTAATTTACTAATAGCACGCAAGCGGAACAACAAATCCAAATAAGATTAACCTGGTACTGATTAGTAAACCCTACGGTCTAATCTTCTTACATAAGTAATAATCGATTCTAAAGTCGTATTACTTTTGTAATTTATTTCTGGAGAACTCATTTATCTTACTACTAGCACGACAATGTCATTCGTTAAAAGTTCGTTAAATCATAAATGAGAATAACTGAATAACAATGCTATTTGAACATTACAGCTGAATTCTTAAATTGTTTTATTACTTTTCACACCATGCAAAATTCACAGCTAGCCATTTTCTTAGAAGTCATTTGTATAAAAAGTGCTCACATGATCCGATCCGCACAACCAAGCTCTACTCTCTTCAAAAGAGTAAGCTAATTTTAGAAAAAGGTTCTGCTTATCAGACGGAATAATGTAGGTGATAAAAATAAAGCGTTCGAAACTGCTGGTCAATCATTGAGCAAAGATAGAAATTGAGAAAGTTTCATTGAGAAAATTAAAGCGAGCGCCTCAGTAGTGCAGCGACTAATACGTGTTGCAATGGAAAGGGTAATCGCTGGCTCGAATCTGGCCTGAGATGGGAGTTTTGCAAATAAGTCAGCATCATTGTGGTTGTATTTCACATAATGTCCTGCCAAAAGAAAGAGTAACAAAAAGTAAATAGAAAATTATACAATAAAATTATTAGGAGAAATTCGAAAAAGTCGAACAAACCTGGGCAGTTTTTGTTGGAATTGAATTACTTACTTACTTACTTACTTGATAGTTGAACGGTCCGTCATCACTAGTTTTGCGGGCCCCAGAATAATCACCGTTTAGCTAGGCTTCCTGATGGAAACGCCGGACTCCTTATCAGCTTGGGAGACCCTGCCAGGAGGACGAATCCTCTCGCTGTACATTGCAGTCCGACACCCAAGATCACCTCCCAGTCACGATGAGGCTGTAAAACGTAGGGAGGAGAAATTGAATTAAAAAATCCAAAAATCACTTATCAGGGAGTATCAACGTTCTACTTGGATAAAAATCCGTCAACAATCGTACGATACACAGTCGTCTTCAAAGGTTTTGTATCGGAGATGAAAATTTTGAGCACGATGAGATCGATAGTGACTTACTGCAAACGACGATGACACTTATAAACGCTAATTGAAGGAGCTTAATGCGCAACGACACGGAAAATGATGAAAGAGTGTGTCAGAACTCTTAAATCAAATTGGAAAGTCAAAAAAGAGTTATACCGGTATTACAGGAACTGAACGAAAAGCCGAATGACAATGCTTTTGCTTTTTTGCAGCCACTTGACAACAGAATGTTACCATCATATATTAATATATAGAGAAATGTCAGCTTGTGCGATATCTGACGACGTCCTATTCAATAACTGTGCAACGATTTAACGCTAAAACCTTCGCCGAAACAGCTTGAGCCACAAAGACGATGAGATGATTGTTTCTTCGGTAAAGTGGTATTGTCGTGCACTGTAACTGCTTAAGTCCAGCTGGAAGTACCACAGTAGAGGTCGACACTAATAGAACACTAATAACAAAAAACAAGACATTCGTCCTCAATCTATCGTAGATGCGCTTACCGACCTTATAGTGATGCGGAGTTTGGTTAGAGCAGAGCTTGGATCGAACCAATAACGGTTTGTATAATGCAAAACACTTCTAACAATTGAACTATTCCCCATCTTATCTAATAGAGGTGTATAGTGAAGATAGAATTGATAAAATATCTCAAAAAAACTCACGTCTGCCATAGCCACTAATTATTTAAAGGAAACCAAAGCAAGACAACACCCAATCACTTCTCGTCCGCATAATCAACACTGTGGATGAATGTGAATTCGAAACACCGACAAATCCAGCCTAGCTCATCGCACCACTCGACAATCGACTAGCAGTTTTTTAAGACAATTCCATGGCTGCCTGCATCGAGAAGTCTAAAACAATCAAGCCGCTCCTAAAAATGACCTTTGTGAAATAGTACTTTGCCTAAAATGTTGCCATAAACTCAATGAATCCCTAATTTCAATAGGTGATGTTCAATTCGATAAAGTTTATATGCGTATGTGTGTGTGTCTCTGTGTGTTTGTTTGTAATTATGTACGTATGTATGTATATGCGTGTCTATGACTGTGTATGTATGTATCTATGTATGTATGCTTGTATGTACAAAGCCAAGCTCTGAAAGAGGCAATTACTTTCAGTCTTAATTATGTGTTGAGGAACCTGATACTACTCAATACCAGTATAACTTCATTGTCTAGTGAAATTATTATTTATTGACAGTTATAGAAAGGGAACCCATTGTTTTCGTTATCGATGCTTCTGCACCTGACGATGGAATCGTTTAGGTCGCTGTGAGCTTTAAGCATTTTTTTTAGTTATAACGTACGTATTATTGCCCTTCTAAGTGAAGAACATGTGCAGATGACGCGAAATCAATCGGTGACCAACTACGATAAGGAAAATCAAAAGAGAAAAACACAACGTAAAAGTAGAATCCCTCGCGTAGTGCTATTTTCAGCGACTAGGATTTCTCGCAATGCCTCACTTAAATATGTATTTATCTAACATTAGAAGCGTATCTGTAGACTTATCGATGCTTCAATTACGGACGCAATTATATGACGGCGGCGCCTCGACCACAGATGTCCGCTACGATCACCTCCTCTCTATATGGCTTGGAAAACCATTTATGGAACTTTTTCATTTCCATCCATAGACGCATTTATACTGTTTTTGTTAGCGTTACAGTCTATAAGTTGGCGTTTCGTATGAAGAATTCTACTTGTAAATGAATGAAAAGCACCACAAGAGGCGGAGCAATCAGAAAGTATTGAAGCTATAAGATGGTTATATTTTCACTTCCGATTTCATCTGTTTTATTATCTGTTTTATTCATATAACACGTATTATGGATCATTACTTTCAATTCATCGCGTAATTTCCAACGGTGGTCGTAGGCAAACCTTTCGCTTCTCCTCATGCCATCCATATTCACTCCTCACACACAACAATGTCGCTCACCAGAAAAGTGCATAAAAAATAGCTCTCGACCGTTCGCTTCCCTTCTCTGAAAACATTTTCAATTTCTCTTTGTGCCCTTACAACTCACTTATCTACGCCTAGTATACCGACGAAGATAGGGTTTTCAGCAAGTTGTTATGCGACAGAACGACATGAGGTCTTCACCCGAATGAATTATGCTTAAATGGCAGAGTGACATTTTCATATTATACTGTCAATTTGTATAAAATTTTGCTGTGCAGTTTTATTTATGTGTTCAAAACGTATGAGTTACATATAGACGGCAAATTATTACTTTGTGAAAGGATCAATTACAGTTTTTTCCTTGTTCTCTACGCAGTTTAATATATTAGGGTTTTCTTACATCTGGTATGCGTGTACATTTGTACTGTGTAGAACAGTTTATGTATGACTACAGTGTATGTATGAGTTGTGCGTGTGCAGGTGTGTATGTGTGTATGCGTGTATGTGTATGTGTATATGTATATGTGCGTATATATATATGTGTGTGTATGTCGTGTGTCGTATGTCGTGTGTGTGTGTGTGTGTGTGTGTGTGTGTGTGTGTGTGTGTGTGTGTGTGTGTGTGTGGTGTGTGTGTGTGTATGTATGAAAACGCGGGTGTAAATTCGCTTGTCATCTTGCTAAAGAGTATTAGCTGAGTATTTCTTCTTCTTTTCGGAAACAAGGCGATCATCTTTCACAGTGCACTATGACTGAAAAACCTCTATTATAGATAACATGTTTTGACGATCATCTGAGTAGTTTACTGCTATTGCATTGCCATTATAGCCAACTGAGCCGATGGTGCACTTGTAATCTGATAGCGTTTGTATTCTCATAACTTCTTTCATTTTATGGATTTCATCACTTTTTCGTGCTTCTTCTTCTTCATAGAATGACCTTTGCATTACTATCATTTTCGTCAACGGTAGTGTAGTCGGTGGTCGTAGGCAAACCTCTCAATGTAATTATCACTTATTAGAGCTCATGGGTTTTCGACCTCCTTTTCTTAACATTCTCGTCATTGCGAACATATTTCATCAACTATTACTTCAATATGTAACACACTGCTATCAGTATGAATTTATATGTCTATAGTATGAGGCCTTTAAAGTTGAATTTTTGCGAATATAAACACCAAACGGAATGTGTTATGATCCCCAAGGATCTAATTCGAGTTTCTGTTTATCACGACGAAAGTTTTTTCGTACAATAGTAATTATTTTCAATGCACTTAGCGTCTAGCCATTTCCATGTAAATTTCATCATTATTGACATACGACCTACTATTTAGAGATATAAAAAGAGGCTGCGTTTGACGTATTGCATTGTCCTTACAACATCGGGCGCCCAGTGAGCTAAATGGCACGAGCGGCTGCCACCTTTCTACAAGAATCCTAGTAACAATGAAACACAGCTCTATTCCACCAGACCGATCCTCAGAAGCCGTTGACTCATTGCTTGTGATGAAATGAAGACCCAAGGAAGCTCTAGCATGGCTACGTCGAGACTCTAAGGAAAACCGTCTTCGTCCGGCAATTAGCAAGTTAATGGGAAGGAACGACGATAGACTTTTAAACCCTAAACGAACTCAAAGTCCAGCCTAATTACCTCCATAGACGACGGCTTTATGACATTGAAACAAATGGAATAATTATTGGAACCGGCCAGAATGTGATCCTGACGTCCTTTATACATATAAATATGTCGAAACGTGCGTATTAAACGAGTATCTTTTACCTTTCCACGTTTTAAATGTTCTTTATCATGTGTCTCGCATAGATTCTCGTTTTTGGCGGCATTTCTCCCAGCCTATAATTGATGATATAATGAAATATTTCGTCAAATCGATGTGTTTGTTCCATAGTTTCGTTACCATGACGTCCATATAAGAAGCTAATCACATCAAATACGTTAAGCATCGCTTAAATGCAGATGTTCTTTGACTCACTGCTCACTTCTGGAATTGTTTCATATGTTTGTTCACGTTGAAATCAGTGTTCTGAGAGGTTATGCTGAAACCGTTAAGAGTTGACGACGCGAACGCCGTCCGAACCTCCTATTATTTTTCTAAATCCTATAACCATCAAAGAAATTCAGAAATCGGGCGCTTCACCTAAAATATTCATAATTATTCACGAGAAACGATTGATATCGAAGCAATATGGTTTGAATTCACTACAAATCTGGTCTCTCTTTTTGCATACTGTCGATTCGTGGTTCACATTCATACATTTACCATTCCTTAATGAAGTCTTAGTCACCATTGAGACTACCGTATATTTGAATAACATTTGATAAAGATGGCAGATGCTCAAGGAACAACACAGTTCTTAGTTGTCGCATAAATTCAGAACAAAGCCGAGAATTACGATTTCTTTTATTTTTTTGCGTTTTACGAAGGTTTCTTAGCGTTTCGCCGCTGTTATGCTGTTCTTTAGAAGTTCTTCTTTCTCGTCTCCAACAACCAGTACTAATTGCTGTTTCTCTTCTCATTTCCATAAAATTTTAGGGCTTCCTTTATTACGCGCTATCCATAGCGAAACGTGGTGGATCTTTCTATGTAAATGCCTTATAAAGTAGTTACATGGCTTACTTTGAGTAAACTAACGGAAGATACTGCAAAATGTGTATCCATGGAAACCATGTGACAAATTTGTACAGACAATCCTTGAAAAGATAATATGGTCAATTCCTACTTTTTTCATGAAGTCTTTATGAAATTTATAATTATGATACCTCCCAAAACTTAGCCAGTATCCAATTTTGTTTGCTTGTTAACGACCTGCTGCTAAACGGTTCTTCTTTTTCTCATTATTATATTTTTTCCTCGCAGGTTAGAGGTACCATTCAATAAACACATGGTCATCGCATCAACCCCGATTCAAGCCAACAAACTCACCCATCTTTCCGGAGTAGGAAAAATGGTGGTAGTCTCATTTCGGGAGAACCCCTTCTGATCCACAAACACTGGTACTTCTCCATGCGACGTGATGAAGATCTGGGAATGTTTTGCTGGAGCACTACCGAGATTCCCAGGGGGAGCAAGTGACTCTCCTAGGATTCGACGACATTGGTGAAGAACATCAAGAATGCTAAGCAGCAGCCTAACAGAAACATTTGTCAGCGATGGACGAGAGACAAGAAAAATTATAAAAGAGTGCTAGGATTCACAGAATATATGGATGGGGTCACATATTTAGAAGGAAAATATGATAGCTTTATTATTTGGCAACCAATGGTCAACGTGTAGTGCAGTATTTTCACGCAATAACTTTTCCCTAATATCAAAAATCGATCACAGGAAGCTAACACACTTCTTCATGAGCATTTGAAATGAACTAGAGTCTAATAAAAGCATCTGTTTTATTAAAACCACGTTCGCTACTCGTTTTAATGTTTTGCTACTGTGGTGTCGATCTCTTGTCGAGAACTCAATTAATTCACACGAAATTATTAAATACTTCGTTTATGAGGACCAGGCTGTTTATAGTGCTATCTGATAACCTTATAACAGCTAAAGATTGTCGTTACATAGCTTAGTAAGCTGTTAAGATTACTCTGTCTAGCACCAAGTGCTGTTCTTTTTTGTAGGTAATAGTTCACGTTCCTAGTATTTCTCCAGCTTTCCCACACTTTTTTCTTTAATTAAGAATACATTACAGTTTCACTTGCTATTTTTGAGAAAAACAACTAATGAAATTGTACTACAGCTAATGGAAAAGCATTAAAGGATCACTGACTGAAAAATGGCTCTGGTGGCTCGATTGCACCTAATCATTCATTCAATCATTCATTCATTCATTCATTCATCCAGCCATCCAGCCATCCAACCATTCATCCAGCCTTTCATTCATCCATCTATCCTTCCATCCATTCATGCTTTCATTTTTTCAGATATCGCAAGTTGTTTTTTTTTCTTTTGTTTCACGTTAAGACGAATAAATCTTTTCCAATGTCAGTTAGCAGAGGACTACACTTTAGTGGTCTTTTGATTTTGCTAGCTTTTCTTTATTTAATTTTTCCCTCTTTGCTTTCTACTGTTTGTTTTAAATAGTTCATTGTTTAAAACAGTTTTTTCCAGCCACTTCAAAATGCGCAATATTCTATCTCTATCATTGCAATAATTATTGAGTAGCCCGCAATAACTTTTAGTCAACTAGCATGATATCATGCTTGTTGAGATGGTGGCACAATATGACGCCATATCAACATAAATTCGTAAATTTTCAATCTTGAAAATCCTACTTTTTTCCTTTTTCTTCTTACATTCGTCGCACGCAACATGGCAAGAGACATGTCTGGGAGGATGGAAACACTGACCTGGTACATTAGTGGTAGACCTTTGCAACTTATTGTTTAGGTCAAACATGCTTTCGATCGCAACTGCTATCTCATGAATGGAATGGAATGCATGGCGCTTATCGAGCAGATTAACCAGTTCCGAACACTCTTTCTTCTATATAATGCTGAGATATTTGCAAAACTCCGGACCGCAGGTGTAACGAATGCGCGCTATTGTCCATTCCGGGGAGTAGCGCACTTCACCACCACACCATCCAAGTCCTTCGTTTTGCCTGTCTCTCAGCTAGTTCTATTTCTTCGTTACTGTTTTACCTTTTTTAACGGGAATGTTGGTTAACTGGTTATCTTGCTCGAATTAAGCATTTCTTTCCTTCCGTTCTATTAATTGACAACCAAAATTGGTTTAGTTGTTGAGCATGGAGTGGATAGTTTAGTGCTAGAAATCCCATTCACTGCAGACTCAATTCACCTAGCCCTAGTTTGATCTCTCTGTGGGTGAACCAAGCCTCACATCCTAATGTCGCGGAATTGGTACGACACCAGTCTTGGACAAGCTGATTCCCACCATTTCATGCGGGAATGCCTCAGCACGACTGTCACAAGATTTCGTGGAGAATCGACTCGACCAACACGTAATAACATTTCTAACAAAGGCGAAAAAACCTCAAGCAGCAGCCGAAGCACACACAAAATGTCCGAAGACCTTTGTGTATCGCTGACGCGAGGAAACGAATCGAACGTGAGAGGTGCTGGGATCCGCACTGTAGGTGAGGGCGGGTTCTGTAATGTAATGTATTGTAGTGTGATATTGACAACTAACGGTGCAGAAACTCAAAGTTTGTGTGGCAAGTTTTTTGTGAAGTTTTCTAGTGAAAAATCACATGTAGTCGCCTTTTCTATAAAAATTTTGATCTAATGCATTGTATCCGAATAAATTCTTTGCCTTCTTTGTTCTCCTGTTAGCCCAATTTCTTTTTTACAGCTACTTGTTATCTTTCTTCTCCTTTCGGTACTAAAAGCAACATACATGCTGTTTTTATATTCTAAACCCTTTTAGTTTGTTTCGGAAACCAAAAAAAACTGGTGAGAATAAACGAAAAAGTTTATTTGTTCCAAATAAATGCGCTTTCTGTTCAACGGAATCCCTAAGATTACAATCAATGGTTAATTTCTTATCATCTATCAGCGAATTTTACCTTATAAATCATCAACTGAATCGAGAGCTCGCTAACAACTTCGAGACCATTCTGTCTGAGATATACTAGACAAACAACCTTTATTGTAGAAAGAGTCTCCTCGTTTTTCACCTTCGTCCATAGTCGGTCGTTGTCACGATGTGGGTGTTCATAAACGCATCCGAGTTGAATCCAGTGGTATACAGTAGCGATATGAGCGGTTTTCTAAGAGTATGTTCCGCTCTCAGTTCGGCAATAGTGACTCCAACCGCTGGAGGATGAATTTGTGCAAAAAATTAAATACATCGGATGACAATAGATCAATAACCGTCCTGTATAAAAGAGTACTGTTGAGTAAGGTGAGTTTATTCGTGCAGTTCTCTACTTCACTCAAATTTACTCGATGCGACAACGAAGACCCACTGCGCGAAGACGACCATCTGTAAACCATCGACGCGGATGAACACTGCTCTGAAAAAGCAGAAACCGCAGAAAGATTGGCCGAGTAAATCCTTCTATACCAACTTTATATTATATTTATTTATGTGATCTTATAAACTGATCTTCTTATGCTGACGCGAGGTTGGTACAGATCTTCGTTGTCGTTGTCGTTGTTTTTGATGTTATTGATCGATGGCTGACGTTTCGGCGACTTCGCCTTCCTCAGAGCCTGGACGTACTTTATGTTAGAATACTTTTTATTACTCGGTGGAAAAGAAGGTTAAAGTATTAATGAAGATCAAACTTTCAAATAGACGCCATATTGACCAGAAAGGCCACTCACCGTGATGTTACGTGGGGGACTGGCCCACACGTAGTTCAACTTCATATTAGCTATTCAAGAGCACATTGATCATCTATGCCGAAGTTGAAGAAAAGTCAGTTCCTAAGATACGGTTTTTTTCACTGCTTTTGGCGAAACAGGAACCAACGACAAGTTATCAGACTTTACTGTAGCATTTTCTGAACGCAAGCGTCGCCTTTAAATGACCCGATATTTTTAGATCTCAGTACATCTTTCATTCGCTCCGATGTTTTACTCCCGCCATTCACACGGATTTTCGGATTTGTTCGTGGCTTCGACTGCCAGATGAGGAATTTCTCTTCATCATGAACGCTCTTGAGTGCTGGTGCAGTCAATTCTTCCTAGAACCCTAAACGAGCTTAATCGAGCGTACGCATTTCTACATGACAGGCTTTAGTGGGTTTAGGGTTTAGTGAATCGCAGTGATGTTTTTCCATTTAAGTCTGATCTCAGTTTTTCCACTCTGACCAATTCTTTCACTCAGAGGATTTAAAACAGTATGACCATAGAGAAGTTTTCGTTGTGTGTGTGTGTGTATGTATGTGTGTATGCGTCTGTGCATGTGTACGTGTATGTCTGTGTGCATGTGTGTGTGTATGTGTGCGTGTGTGTGTGTGTCTGTGTGTGTCTGTGTGTGTCTGTGTGTGTCTCAGTTCGGTTTCTTTCATTTTTCCTCTTTTTTTCTTCACTTTCTTATTTCGTCTCAACTAATTTATGAGATTTATGAAATCTATATAAAAAGCCATAATTGCGCACTAATTTATTCACTGCTGGCTCTTAGTAATTGTGTGAACAAACGAATTTTAAGCAAGTGGCGGTAATGGTGCTTAGAAAATGACTACACTTTCTATAAAGATTTTCTGAAGTATTCTCTCGCTTTGGCAAAACCCACGAAAACGATAATTTCTTGTTACGGCACGATCAAAGTAGCTTCTCGGATGACGACGATAATTAGCTAAATTATGTGAGTGCTAAGACCGGAGACCAAATTGTGTAATTTGTCTTTATGGCAGGTACGGTGGTTGCGTGAGTTCAGGTACGATATACCTAGTCGCTTGCAATGATTGCGGAGATGAATATATTGTGGTTAGAATAAGAATTAAAGTTTAACGGCAGTGATTAATATAAAATGTGCTTTCCTTTCTGACCTTAAAAAAGAAATTACACAACACAGTCCAAATTAACCACTCGGATTTTTTTATATGGCAACGTTCTGAGATAACCTAGGTGTGCTTTAATACAGGCACATCTGAGCGTTGTTTCACATAGATGGTCATACAGGCGGTTACGAACTAAGTGACCACGTAGAGCAGCCGGTGGTATTTCAACTGTCGCTACCGATTCCGCTAGACCTGCTTTTTTCAGGCATCGTCTTTTAGCTATGCTTACTTCTTCGTATGCTTGTTCAGCAAAGACGACGTATTATTTTTATTCTTCATTCACGAATAAGCTGACGTTTCGGCGGTTTTCGCCTTCCACAGAGCCTGGAAAGGTCAAGTTGACAGCAATCTACTCGGCCAAACACCTCCATAACCAAACAAAGAGAACGCTAAACCAAGATTTCAATCACATTAAACACAGATCCGTATCTTCGGATCAATTTCTGACATGGAGTGGTGCGGTCGTCAACCCTGTGCGACTATAATCAGCTGTTCTAATCTTCCTTATTAGAAGTCACGTAAAAGCGGTGGCTTTTTCAAGAAGCTGTTGATCATGTAATTACCATGAAGTTTTTCGTTTTTTTGTAAGTGTTATTGAAGCGTTTGACCTAATAAATTGTATATCAGTACACCCTTCTAGACTCTGAAGAAGGCGATACTGCCGAAACGTCGGCTGTTGTGTTGTATTGTGTTTTTCTATGGAAGTAAATGTATGCTACATAACAACCTGGCGATTGCTGAACAAGAAGACGACGCATTCATAAGTCTTCAACTTTAATAGTTATATTAAAGAATGAGGCGAAGCTCCGGTTTTAACATTCACAAAATTTAGCTAATTATCGTCGTCATCCGAGAAGCTACTTTGATTGTGCCGTGACAAGAAATTATCGTTTTCGTGGGTTTTACCAAAACGAGAGATTACTTCAGAAAATCTTTATAGAATGTGTAGTCATTTTCTAAGCACCATTACCTCCACTTGCTTAAAATTCATTCGTTCACACAATTACTAAGAGCCAGCAGTGAATAAATTAGTGCGTAATTATGGCTTTTTATATAGATTTCATAAATCTCATAAATTAGTTGAGACGAAATAAGAAAGTGAAGAAAAAAGAGGAAAAATGAAAGAAACCAAACTGAGTTTTAGCGCACAGTTTGAGGAAAAGAATTGACATATAGACACAGTCATATACATTTTCGCTTACACAGTTACACACGGACACGGACACACACCCATACACACACATCTCCACACACACACACACACACACACACACACACACACACACATGCACACATACAGACATACACATTCACGCATATATACACATACACAGACACATACACACGCACACATATACATACACACGCACACATACATATGCACACACACACGCACACACACATACACACGCATGAACGCACCCATGCGCATACGCACATACACACATGCACACATACAGAGACACATACACTCGCGCACATACACATATAGACATGCACACACATACGCACATGCATATGCACACATGCACATATAGACAACACTCACAGACACATTTACACACATACACATACACACATGCACATATTCACACACGCACAGATATAGACACATACATACACATACACACACTCGGGGAGCAAGAGATCGATAAAACTAGCTGAGAGACAGCCGAATCGAAGGATCCGCATGGTTTGGTGGTGAACGCGTTACTCTCCGGAAGAACATTAGCGCGTTCGTTCTCCAACGAAAACACCTGTGATCCGTAGTTTTGCAAATAGCTCATTATCGTAAAAGTTATATTCCGCAATATATAGCTTGCCATTAAAAAGGGTAGGCAGTGAATAATAAGTTAAAATTGCTGACCTCGTTTTATTTTTTTATCATGAACACTATTTGCTTAAATGGCCTGTCTTCCTAAAGAATCGAAGCAGCAAATCCAATTTTCGGCTTAATAGTATTTCGATGAACTAGGTTTTCTTCTTTTTCGAGTCCCAAGCTATCCGTACAAACACGTCGCTAGGTCGTCATCACCGTGGTTGTTGCCGAGCTTTGAAAATCGGAAAGAAGTTTGTCATCGTTTGATTAGGTTACTTGAATGACCATGGCGATTTCTGTGCATATGTTTACACTAAGATGATGCTTCGGAGCAAGGAAAATATCTCTGTTACTCCTAATTTCGGTGACCTGCCACGAAAACCACAGTTCTTCGTCGCAGTTTGACATTCTGTAGCAACACAAAATACTTTATCAAATAGTGAAGCTGCTGGAGCTTGCGTTATTTGTGTAGGTAGGTCGTACAGGTAACGAATAAGATATGTAAGTTTCAGGAAGAGCCTGAAGATAAAAGACGATGTGCCTATGTGCGACTGATTTCACTTTTTCAAATACGAGAAAAATAAGCTAAAGCTTGAATGTGGAATTGAGCACGACGTTTTCCGTAACAAAGTTATTAGTTACATATCGACTATGGACCACATCGTCCATTTTTTCGGTATCGTTTGATACTATAAGGTTTCATAACTTGCTCGACATAATTAACGGAGAAGAAGAAACTTTCATTTAGATAAGGGTGAATGAATAACTTGAATAGAGTTAAACGTGAATGAATTTCATTCAGTTCATTTCCTATGAGGTTGTTGTTCTTCACTTTCATCATCTAACTAACTGCTTTTGATAAGGCACAAAAGTTCCGAAAAGTCGACTTTTTCCGTCAGGAACCGGTTGAACTGATGCTTTCGTCGTGAGGAAATACCAGTGCTTCGGTAGAAATCTTGCTTCCTTCACAGTTGTTTGAATTCATGAAAACGTAGTTTGAAAATCAAGAGGTATTGCAAAAATTGTTCCAAAATCCTGTTTCTATTCATAAACTTTCAATCAACAGATTTTCATAGCTGGTGATTTTTCTCAGAATGCGCAGACATTTCCTAGAATCCTTTTTTGGCAATGGCGCATTGAAAGCACTATTGCTGTACACACGCACGCAGGCACACGCGTGTGGACATACATAAACACTAAAGTACCGACACACAAACACATACATGCATACATACATACATACGTACATACATACATACGTGCACGTATGTACACACATAGACACGAGCATTCGTACATACATTTATACAAGACGTGCAGACGTGTATTTAGGTTACACGGGTTTGATTATGTGGTCGTCCTTGCGTGTTTCTTTCTTTTTTTTTATACTTTTTAACATCTCTTGGAAATAAGACTTAAACCGATGAAAACCTAAACGCTACGAGCTACGATAAAAAAATATGTAACCAACATATAAGCAACTCTTTTTTAACAAATTGAACTGTTTGCTATTGATAGTTGTCGTGTTAATTTAATGAAAGTCATTTCAAGAAAGTGAAAACCTGGAGCAGAATCTCGCAGTATTGCATTACCATCCCTCTCACCTGTTAAGCTACTTGATCGATTCCATTTTAAAAATGGTCTTCATATATAATTTCGTACCAATTTCAATTCAGGTTGCACTGTAATATTTTCTTAAAACATAATTGGCTATTTTTCTTGTTAAAAATGGAAATTATTAAAATTTTAGTGTATTAGTGTAAAGGGCCTCCCAACGGTTAACCGCCTCATCGTTTATCTCAATTTTTCGTAAAAATGCTCGTCCTTCTGTTTGTGCTGCCGCTGTGCATTCATCTATCTAACCGCTCCTAGAGATACAAAAACGAGGGCAGCATTGGCCAAAGCCGTCGTTGTTGTTGATGTCTGGGCATCAGTCTCGAAAGCTTCAAATGCACAAGGAAATTCTAGCTGATGGACATGCACGACCATTCTCATACTACAACAGTTCGTACTAGTTTGAAAGACTACACAGACCAGGACATCAACGAAATTCCCACTTTTTTCTATTTGGCAGATAATTTCGACGGAATCACTGGCAGATCGAGGTGTGGTGCACATCTGCTGACTTATATCTTCAGCGTGAAACCGGAATTTTCCCATAACTTTGGCTTCGCATTTGTGATACGGAATACTAAATATTTCCAGAAGCGGGGCGCATATAAAAATCGATGTTGCGTTTCTTCACATGTCCTCTCAGTCCATATAACCACTTTTAACGTTTCTTCTTTCTTTCCATCACGTATGGAAACTGTCATTTAGCCAGGAAATCTAATCGGAACTTTCTTAATAAAATCAACCTTGAGGCGAAGGGCTTAAAATATTCTTCATATTTTCTGCCACTTGAATTTTTTTACATTTTTCCTACTTGTGCTTATCTTTAGGTTTTTTTCTTCTAGCACCGTCGCCCTTAATTACCACAAACCACCATGATTAACGCTTTCTTTACTGCCTATTATTTTTTACGACGGGGTTAGATGTGAAATACAAATAAAGTAGTGCCGAGATATTTGCAAGGCTCTGACCCCAGGCCAGATTCGAACCACGATTACCACCCCTGCTAGGTGCTCTCATGTCACTCACAGCACCACTGAGGCTCTTGTTTTGCGTTTCTCTCAGACACTTTTTACAGAATCGCCAGAGTCTGCCCTGGGAAACTAATTTTGTAATTATGTCAGCACAATTCTGGTTGTATACCACAAGTTACTTCATCTTTATGCTTATTTGCTACTTCGTTTTTAGTTACCAAAAAGTTTACTGAAAATACTTTTTATAAGAATTTTCGATGATTAATGAACATAAAAAGTATAAAGGGTAACGCTCTCGATGTTGATCAAATCCCTGAGGGACTACATCACAAACGTTTGAACGCATATTTGGGCTCTACAGTGACTCACGGTGGCCTACCGATGATCACAGTCGAGGTTGCTACCTCCTCAGAGATGTCAGGTACCAATTTATCGATCCAATAGGGTGGAAGAATTGGTGTGCATACAAATTGTAAGCCAGCCTTCCTAAAAGTGGTGGAAACTCGGCTGTCTTCAGTTCCCACAATATTGCCACTTTTTCTTCGTTATTCATGCTCTGCATTCCAACTGGGAACGCTCAAGCCCTGCTATCTCAGGGCCCCAGTAAGAACTGCTTGAGTAGCATTCTACGACATTCCAGATAAAATGAAAATCCTCAAGCAACAACTGAAACCACAAGTAAAGTTGGAATGCCTTTGTGGACAATGGATGCAATGAAACGAACTGGATGTGAGAAGTGCTGAGATCCGCACAGCAGACGTGAAGACGGATCAAACAAAACAGAAGAAAAAAATCCCTCAAAGTATGTGATTACTCTCTTCTTGAAATATAACACTCTTAAGCTCTAAGTGCCTCCTAACGGTTTACAGCCACATCGTGACTAGGAAGTGTTATCGGGTGCCGGACTGCGATGCGCAGCTGGGGATTCATCCCCTGGCAGGGTCTCCCAAGCTGAGAAAGAGCCCGGCGTTTCCATCTAGAAGCCTAGCTAAGAGTAAGCCAATACCGCGATCCACTACCGTCTCGGTATCAAAGTCGCACGGTGGTAAATCTCCCTCTGATCCACAAGGGCTGCGACTGCCTGCAGTGGTGAAGACCTCAGGCAGACTTTGACCAGGCTAACCTCGGGACTCCAAAGAACCACATTGGCTTAACCAGCAAATCTCCGAAAAATGGAGATTATGCTGCGACCCTCACAACCACTGAGGACGGGCCATTCAAGTGTCAAGTGTCAAGTGTAAAGGGCATCCACATGTGTTGAACGTCTACATCGAAACGTTAAAACTTCTGTTTACCGCATATTCATTTTTCCGTGATAGGATTTTGTGAGAAATACAACCAAAAGGATGCTGCTATGTGAACAAAACCAGGAAACTCAACTTAACTTCGCACCTTCGATTACCATTCTCGAGCCATCACGTTTTACCCACTGAACCACTGAGGCCCTCGCTTTGCCTTTCTCGCAACCATGTTTTTACTCTGTCGGTCCCATTCAGGTCACCCCCTAACGGAACTGACCTGTCATTCAATAGTTTCTGAAGAACGAGTTGCAGTAGCCTGCCGATAGTGTTAAGGAATACTATTGAACAATAAATGAATTTTTTGATGAATTTGTTCAACGTGTCATTAGACCAATTAATTCTCAATCTAGTATTTTGCATGTCAATTACAAGTTGTCAGCATATATTAGTTCTACATTAACCTCTTTGATTACAAATATCGGCTGGGCATTTGAACACTAAATTGCATCGTTGATTTTAAGAAATTACACATACTTGTCTCACTTATCGCGTCACATCTTTCATAGGACACTATGCCTTGAACACGGTCATTTCGAAGACAAAATCTTAGCTAATTTAGAACTGTGTAGAAGTTTGTTCCTCGAAACGACCGCTTTCAAATGATGTAATAGCGCCTTTCTCTTGAAAAAAATTACAAATCACCAACGGAACCGTAAGATTTTCGCGAAAGGTATTGTTTTGTTATCGTTAAGACAACTTTATCCCTATTAAGTGAGATAGATGAACACTCTCTGCAATCCAACTGAGAACGCTCCAACCCGGCAATCTCAAGGCCCCAGAAAGAACTGCTCGACCAGCATTCTACAACATTCAAGATAAAATGGAAATCTTCAACCAGCAACCGAAGCCGTAAAAAGTAAAGTAAGAAGTTGGAGGACCTTCGTGGACAATGGATGCGAGGAGACGAACTGAATGTGAGAATTGCTGAGACCGGCACAGTAGGCGTGAAGACGGGTATAAAATGAAATACAATGAGCAAAAATGAGACAGAAACGATAGCTGTTTCTTTTCCTACGAAATCTGGTCACTGCTAAAACATCTTCACGACGTTCAGCTGGGAACACTTCTCTAAAAGTATAAAACTAAATTATGATCCTTGTGCTTTTTCCATCGATGTCATTTTCAATTTCCTCAATCTTTCACCGTAAAGGTCTATTTTCTGCAGCCTTTGTTTTCTCTTTGCTTAAAACTACACGGTTTTTACTAATTATGTAGCAATTATTTGTGGTTGTACTTTCTCTAATTGTGAACACTCACACTTATGTGGTAGTGTGAACATTTTTCAGAAAACATGGAAAAATTCGTTAAAAGATATCAATACTTCTACTAAACGTTAGCCCGACGTTGACACTTAGTTCGTCCGTGCTCATTTTGTCTTGTCGATCTCAACAGTCAGTTAGTTTTGTTATCGTGCAACACCTGTCAATGCAGTTGGTAGCTTTCTTCCGTAGATTCGGATTAGGCTTGAAGATCTCTCATCTTTCTGATGCATTGAGAATTAGTTGAATGCTGTTTGAGAAAGGGTTGCCACCAAATTCAGTTATATTTTTAAAACCTTCACCAAAGGCCTTGTTAATCAAAGGAAGTGGGGGAGTAATTTTCTCTCACTTGTGTTTCTTCCAAGAAGGAAACGATTCCTATGAGGTAACAGAGCTCTGCAATTAGTCTATCGAGTCTTCAAGAACGATTTAACACACCGTTACCTCTGTATGGTGTTGCATTTTTTATCACGCATACTGAAGTATGACATTTAACGTTTCTCTAAGGTTTTCGAGATAATGAAACAAAATAAGGTAATAACTGTTACCTAGGATTGCTCATTTCTGACTGTTCTAGTTCGAATCGGTGGCTAACTTGTAATTCTCAGTTGCTCTATTTTATGTCGAGGTTTACTAAACAGTAGAGTTGCTAAATAGAGAAGGACGATAACAGAGCTTTCTAAGTATCGTGTTAAACCTCAAAATCCTAAGTACTTTTCCATCCTTACAACGTTCGTTTATTAAGCATGAAAACTTGACAGGAAGCTTATCGGATGATATTAAGCGATGATGTTCTTCTACTCTCAATCTTCCAAACTTTTTAGTACGCAAGTTTTCGTTCGTCTAATCATTCATTCACTCGATTCTCCATAATCCATTGATCAGCAATGCGAATTCCTAATAGATCGAATTCCACTTGAAAATAACAATCGGCTGTTTTTTCATCTATTGTCGGACATTTATAATAACTTTCTCTGTCTTATCTATCTCTATTAAAAGGGTTCGTGTGACGCAGTGGTTGGAGGCGCCACCGCGACACACACGTGGAATCAATCCCGTGCCCATGGCTCACCAAGCCTTCCAACCCTCCGGGGTGGGCAAATTGGTACCAGACTTGTCTGTGAGGAGAGCAGAACTGGCTCGATGCATCGGTAGGCCACCACGAGTCATTGTAAAGGCCAGATATGCATTCAATCACCTCCAACAATACTTAGTGAAGTCGAATGCATGGTGCATCCTTCAGGGATTGATCAACGTCGAGAGCTCTATCGTTTTTTTATCCTAATAATTTATAGGAATCATTCGAAAAACATGCTTTGGCAAGTTATTTTTGAATTTGCTTTCAAATTTTGTTGGAAATCCGTGAAGGATTCTGGAGATTAGCAATATCAGACAGATTAGCAGTTTTCTCAACCAGCAAAAAAACAGCTGCCTCTTTATTGAATACTACCGACTTGTTATTTTCTTTACCGTAACTTAGGTTTTGTTTTGTTTCGTCTCTTCTTTTCTCTTTCGCTCCAGAGGGTCGTTTTCAACTTTACCTCCATTTTGCAACTGAAATGATCTTAATGACGTTTTCATTACACACCCACTTTACAACTTTCTTTACCGAATGTACATTCCTGTGACTGAGCGTCGTAACTTTTTTCGAAAGCCAAAAGTGAGAAGGAGCAGTTTTACATCAAAGTAACATTTTCAACATTAAGTACACCTCTTACTAGCTCAAAGTTGAGGTCTAATTATTTTTTGCTGAGTGCTTCAAAGTGATATTGTTATTCACAAAATCATCTCGCATACAACAATGTGATGAAGTTGTCATCATCGGTCCGCAGTTTATTTTGTTGTATCTGATGGAAAAAAACCTGATCAACGAACACTGTTGGAGTCGAACTGGTATCCATTTTAACTATATTTATTACAAAAAACATAGAGAGTGAATAGCGAAATGGTAGCAGTCCCGTTCACAATGCGTGCAGACTTACGCTTCGGACTCGCTCGTGCCGTCATCCTCTTATGTCTCAAAATTAGTACCAGACTCGTCTGACACAAGATCATCCCCTCTAATGCAACTGGGAATACCTCAGCATGGCTTTTTGAGGATTCCAAGACGAATGGGTTTGACCAGCACTCAATGACATTCGTTACGAAGATCGAAAATTCCTGAGGCAGCAACCAAATCCGCAATTCATGGATGGTGGTGGATGTAGGGAAACGAGTGGAACGGCTTCCGTCCGCACAGTTCTATCAATGAGACTTCGGGTTATTTAGCAAGAAACATTAAGAAAGAGAAAATCTTAGGCGCGCACCTTTCTGGAGATCAGCATATATTTAGTTTCAGCAAAAATAATCAACGCATTTTCATAGTGGCTAAACTGAAGGTGTGTGCAGCGCAATGAGCTGTCTTGCACTATTTACTCATCTTTGGTTCGATCCCACTCTCGAGGTCTACCAAGCCTTTTGTCCATACAGGGTTAGTCAGTTGTATATCAGACATGAAACAGACCAGAGTCTTAGTGATGCGACTCAACTGTTCATAACAGTCATTCTAGAGTTTTTAAAGCCACACTAAGTTGATGTATATTAGTGAAGCAGCCAGTTTTTGCAAAATTATTTATGCCTGCTTCACTCCACTGGATTCGGCTCGATGTAGTTAAGGAAACTTAAACATTGACAGAAGTCCTACTGTAAGTATCCTATTCAAATCACTGTGGCCACGGAAAAGATGAAGTCGGTGAAACGACTGCCACAATAAGCTTTTTTTTCTGAAACAATCTCGTCTAAGATTGTCAACGCAACAAATTTCAAATGCGCATGTTTACGTCGTGGGCTTGCTTAGTAAATTAGCTACCGTTTAGATGAACTTCTTTAAACACTGCAAAAAATAAAGTTATGGTCATTGAGCCTTCAATACTTTTTCACCTAGCATGTCTCTATGATGAACACGGCATTTGTGGCATTTACTCGTCACAGTGCTAAGCTTATGATTTCCAAAACTAACCATTATTTAACCTCGGCATGAATAATGGATATCTTCTTAGATTCCAAGATCGACTTTCTCTTAACCTCGGCATTGGAATATGAATGTGTCGTTTTCTTGCTCAGCAATCGCGAGGTTTTTAAA
>UYYA01000597.1:0-44487 GCA_900624975.1 Angiostrongylus costaricensis | reverse complement strand
AGGCGCGAAAAACTCTCGAGGCACTCTGGATTAATTCCAGAAATCCGAAAATGAACCGCAGGGAGGAATGCCTCATTATCCCGCGTGATATAGAGAAGTATATAAGACTGCCATTCTGATGGGAGGGGCACATTATGCTTCCATGTGATTTTTGTGCGGTTGGTCTCTACGTGACATACTTAGTGGAAACCTCATAGAAAGCGGTGAGTGTGCAAAGCTGTGTTCAAAGTGATTGAAATCTTGGTTTGGGGTTTCTTTGTTTGGTTATGGAGGCGTCTGGCCGAGTAGATTGCTATCAACTTGACCTTTCCAGGCGCTGAGGAAGGCGAAATCCGCCGAAACGTCAGCTTATTCGTGAATAGAGAATAATAACACCTCGCGTTTGCTCAACAAAAATACGAAGAACATGCAAAGTATTCGAAGACGACTGTAGAAGATGAATGCGTGGAAAACGAATCGAAAGCAGCAAGAAGTGCTACAATCCACACAGCACATGTGATGACGATTGACGTGAAAAGAGAAACGTTATCCCTACTGTTAAATTCCTAGGTAGGATAACACTGAGCGAGGTCCTTCACTGGTCTGCAATTATTTCTTTCCGAGGATAACATTTTATATGGGCTGCTAGAAGTACACATAATTTGTGGTCTCTGGCTCTCAGGAAATCGGCAGTGATATTGCTGGGTCCTGGAACCGTACGTCTCCTCATTCATTATATCGCAGCTCCAACTTCAGAGGATAGAAACTCAAGCGGTTTCTCACCAGCGGAGATTCCAGGTTCTGAGTCGGGGTTATGGAGTGGAAAACGTTGGTATAGAACGTTCTCGTTATCAATTCGATATTATCGCGGAATGTAATGCTAGTCCCATCTTCGTTTTTCAAGGCGTCTAGCGGAACACTATTGATCGCATAGATCCTAACTGCAGTTCTTCAGATGAAAGAATTTTGAGCTGCTTCGAGTAACTTTTTCTGCCTATACCGGTGTAAATCCTACTACATAGATCTTCAACAATTTGTATTTATTATCAACTGTGTTCTATCTGTTGCAGTAGTATGAAGCTTCAGTTTCCTTCTTTTTCGAGTAACACCTTAGTGATAATGCTGATATGGTATAAACTTGTTTGAAGAACTGAGGCATGTTCGGCAGAAGTTCTAAGTCCTTCGACAAGCAGTGTGTAATTCTCGGTCGAGTCTTCATTTATTTGCCAGTCATGTGAACAGATTATTAAGGATATCCTCGTTGTACACGATTTGTTTCCTTTTTCTTGGAAAGTAACAGGTGTTCTTTTCTAGTTTATAACCGGATCGAATCTTCTCCCTAAGAAGGCGGTGCTCATATCCAGTACGGAATCCAGATACCACTGAGGTGTCAAAGAGGGACAACTTGCTGCTTGCGAAAATATGATCCACCTCCAGATGAGTCGTGCTAGGAGGGTCCCATATCCAACTGAGAACTTCTCTCTTCTCGAAGAATGGATTCCCATGGAAGAGACATACTGCGGACAGAAGTCCTACAAGACGGTTCCCATTCCCATTTCGTTCTCTTATTCCAAATTTCCCTAACCTGTATTCATATTCCTTGGGCGTTCCTAGTCTAGCACTGAAGTCTCCAACAATGAATTTATGTATGGGCTTCTCATTGTGGACTACTTCTTCCCCATGGTTAGAACACACCCAGTTCGCTTGCGTTGGCTGTACAATTTGGTAAGTAACAATTGATGATACTTTCTTTTAACACTGATGTTGGACACAAAGAATGGCCAAGCGCCCTGATAGGATTTTGTGTGATGTGCCTAGTTGGGGAAATAGATGGATGTACGAAATGCCGACGTCTCCCACATTTGGCAACGGATATTTCAATTTACGAATGATAAAGGTTCCGTCATCTAACTAGAGAATTTCGATCTCTCTGGTTTTCGTCTCTATTAGGGCGATCACGTGGAATTTGATACGACCAGCGGCCCCAAAAAGGGCATGAAGGCCGATGTCCGAAGAGGCACCTGCTGTTATAGGTGCGGAGCAAAAAGCTGTTTCCATGGCGCATCGTGAGCGTCCTTGTTTTGTCCATTTCCAGTGACGTCCTATCCAAACCGAAATTTGATCGTCTCTCACCGGTTGCCTTACCGCCTGAAATCGTACACAGGGACGCTGTGTGTGCAGGCCAATGAGACTGGAGATTAGCTGATTTAGCGACTGTGGTTCCCTGAAGTCTCAAACTCAGCCTAACCGAAGCGTTGCTTAGGCCGTCACCACCCCAAACAGTCGCCGCTCTTCTGAATCAGAGGGGAATTTGCTACTATGTGACTAATTTGATGCCAGGACGGTGGTGATTCCCGCCACTCTTAGCTGAACTTCCGGATGGAAACGTCTTATAGTCCTCAGCTTGAGAGACCCTGCTGTAGGGAGGAATTACCCTCCAACACATCGCAGTCCGACACCTAGGAACACCTCTCAGCCACGATGAGGCGCTAAATCTTTAGGAGAGTTATGGTCTACAACCTATTAAATTGGCTATATATTTTTCGATAGTATATATGCATATATATGTATATATACATATATACATGCATATGCATTATATAAATATATATAAACATATATATATATATATACATATATATATATATATATATATATATATATAGTGCTTGCCAAACCATTCGCGTTGATGCGTGATTGCTGCTAGTATAGAAAGAGGAAAAACATGGCTGAGAGAAAGGCGAAGCAAGACCCTCAGTTGATGTGATGGACAGTCCGCGGTTATGGTAACTGTGGGTTCGAAAACGGTGAGAGTCTAGAAGCTGTCTATTATGCGAATGATAATTTGTTTATTAAGATTTATCTGTTGAAGTTATAAAAATGTTTTCGCCGACTGGATTGCTGCTAACTTGTCCTTTCCAGGCTCCAAGAATGGCAAAACCCACCGAAACGTCAGCTATTGTAAATAAATAAATGCCGTAGTAATAACCCCGTGTTTGCTCGCCTAAAAAGTGGATTGTATATTATATATATATATATATATATATATATATATGAATACATATATATGTACGCATGTATATATATGTATACATGTACATATGTATGATATGTATGCATATATGTACATGTATGTATACATGTATGTATACATGTATATATGTATATATATGTACATATACATATATATAACCACTCGCGATAGCGCCGCACTTTTTCACAATAAAAAACAACTTTTCGATAACTAGAGCAATTCAGGGGCTGTGAAGACGATAATGTTGCAGAAGAGACACTTCTCTAATATTCTGTAGGTATGAATGATGTGTACGCTGCTATTTACTAGTGTTACTACGATCCATCATGAAAACATACAGGTGTCGGCATTCGGAAGTATTCTGCGGCTTATGATGAGTCTACTTCGGTATTTATGTGTCCGTAAATTCTATTCAATAGACAAAACAAACAAATAAGCCAATGAACTCTTTAAGAGGGTTTTCGGTAGAACATAAAGCACATGAGATGGCTTTTCTAGCCTCACACCTCTTATTTTGATGTCCTCTCGATTAGCTATCGAAAGAATAAAATGCGGTACAAGTTCCGTAACGCATAGAACTGAAAATAGACAAGATAGCGTCCATACTGTCCAGTTGAGCCGCCATGTATGGATTGATATACTGTCCATACCACCACGAATGGGATAAAAACCTTTGTCTTAGCTTTTTTATTCGAATGAGTGTACGAGAAAAGTCACACTACTCGGTCCATCAACGACCTCCCACTCATCTAATCGACCACACATTGTCTAAAAAATTTTTTTTGGCTTTTATACTTGTATCCTCAATGGCCTACCCTCGTGAGTGGTGTAGGCAGCAGCTTCCACTCTCGCTTGTCTCACTCGTGCAACCGTAGTCCATACTATGTTAGTTTCGAACATTCTGACCGTTTTCGAGGTTCATTCAGTGTAATACAACGTTATTTAAACAGGTAAGGGGCGGGTAGCACAGTGGTACAGATGTCGATAATCATGAGCACGATGCTGATTCGATCCCGCTCTGAGCTTACCATGCCTCCGGGGTCGGGAAATTGGCACCAGTCTCGTCTGGGAAAAAATCACTCTGTGCAATCCAAGTGGGAACATTCTAGCCTGGCTACCTTAAGACTCCAGGGAAAATCAATTTGACCGGCATTCAACGACATTCAAGGCGATAGGCAAATTCTCAAGCGGCAGCGAGGTGACAAGTGGAAAGCTGGAAGGCTTTAGTGGATGATGGATGCGAGGAAACGAACTGAATGCGAGAAATGCTAGCAGTCGCACAGTCGACGTGAGAGACGGGTCATGTAAAAGAAAAGATAAGAAAATATTTAAGCACCTTGTTTACAACATCAATGGGAAGTTATGAGAATAAGGGATGAGTCACCTCTGTATCCACCTCACCAGAAACAGCGTTCTCGTAAAACAGATCTTTTATAAACTATTAGCTGAAGTCACAATGTTTACTTTTTATTTTCTGCCTTCTATAGTTACTATGGCAGGGTATTAAGCGAAAGTAAAGGACAATAGCGCCTACGTTCCCCACCGCAGAAACCTGTGCTAGGGAGTTTTGCAAATATCTCAACAATATTGTGGTCGTATTACATACTTACTTGATACTTAAACGGCCCGTCCTCACTAGTTGTGCGGGCCTGAGCATAAACACTATTTTTCAGAGATTTGCTAGTTAAGCCATTGTAGTTCCCTGGAATCCCGAGGACAACCTGGCCAAAGTCTTCCACAGGTCTTCACCACCACAGGCAGTCGCAGCCCCTGTGGATCAGAGGGAAATTTGCACCATGCGACTTTGATGCCAAAACGGTGGTGGATCCTGGTATTGGTATTGGTTTACTCTTAACTAGGTTTCTTGATGGAAATGCTAGAATCCTTCTCAGCTTGGGAGATCCTGCCGGGAGGACGAATCCTCCCGCTGTACATCGCAGTCCGACACCCAGGAACACCTCCCAACCAGGATCAGGCGGTAAACCGTTGGGAGTGTGGTTGTATTGGCTGAAGGAAACAGCTTCTCAGGTCCGACGTCAAGCACAATGGTCTCTGTCGGACATAGGGTATCAAATGATTGCAAAAAGGTTGGAAAGAAACTTCCGTGGACACAAATAAGCTACCAGGGAAAATTGAAGGCAAATCATGCTCGCCGTCGTGTGGAGCCTCAAACTGTTTGATCGTGAATGACTTAAAAACCTCAAGTGAATAGGCGAAAATTGCATAAAGCATATAGATGGGTCAAGACAAGAATAAATAAACTAAAATCGCAGTCAATCCTTAGTTTTTCTTAAACTCCTAGATCTGGGCAATGGACCTGGAGTTCCAGAATGTTTGGGCCGTTAAGGAAAACTCTGACCTAATCCCTCAATGTACAACACAAGCTTAAAGTACTATGAAGTCGGGCATATAACAGATGATAGCAACATGACTAATAATAATAATAATAATAATAATAATAATAGCAAAATTTACTTTAAAAGATACAGCCACTCTAGATATTGATTTTTTGAGAAATCGCGAAAAGGAATACAATATACAATGATGATATTATTTACTCAGATTCGAGTGCTAATACACAAGAATCCAACGGATTGTCCTCACTGTCGATAGGAGACTTTCCAGTGAAGTGAAATTTATCAGCTAGTCGATTCCAAGAAGATATTGATTACTTACGACGAAGTTAAATGAAACTCGGTTTTCGGAGATGGATTCAACTAGTTATTAGTTGCAGTCTACGGAACGGATATATATGTATGTATATGAGTATATATAAGTGTATATAAGAGTATATATATATGTATATGTATATACATAGTAACACTTATGGTGTACACAGACGCATACACTACGGACGAGATCTCACCGTACAGTCGTTGCGTCATGTGTGCATATCGATTTCAGACGAGTAGCTTAACCAGTGGGGCACGCATTGTTCATGCCATCACATCAGCTACTACCATTTCTCCATCACAAGCCTTCTATTCCATCATTTTTAAGTATTCCTTAGAGTTTACGACCTTAATTTTCAGATGCTAGAGGAGACTTATCATAGGTATCAATAATTACTAACGTCTTTACTGCGATCACACTCAACACTATGAATGAAATGCAGGAGTCGACTGCGAGCGGATCACCAACCGAGGTGAGCTATCTTTGTCTCATATTATCGATTTGTCGATTTTCAATGTTCTCGTAAGAAGTTAGCTTTCAAGAATGAGTAACGTCGATCGTATCTTGTTCGATTATGTGGTGTTTTATAGAAGAGGAGTCGATGTTTAAAAATTAAGTGGTAAGATTGAGAAATTTAGTTAGATGAGCGCAAAATATGAAAACTGGGCTACACATCTTCCAGCAGTCAGGGGGTAATCTTTCTAACCACATTGTTGAGCGATTGTCGTGTCGACATTTTCCAACGAATGTCTTGACATGTTGATATAATTTACAAATGAACGGTTGACGGTGCTCCCTTGTTTCTGGAAAGACGTGTTGTCACTTTGTATGAGTTACATTACTTACTTACTTGGATACTTGGATGGCCCGTCTTCACTGGTTTTGTAGGCCTCAAGCATATTTTCCATTTTTTCGTAGTTTTGCTGGTTTAGCCATTGTGGTTCTCTGGAGTGCTGAGGACAACCTGGCCAAAATCTTCTCTAGGCCGTCACCACCGCAGGCAGTCGCAGCTCCTTCTGGAGCAGAGGGAGTTTTGCCACCATGCGACCAGTTTGATACTAGGACGGTGGTGAAATCCGGTATTGGTTTATGCTTAGCTGGGCTTCCTGATAGAAACGCCGGACTCCTTATCTTGGGAGACCCTGCTGGGGGATGAATTTCCTCGATGTGCATCGCATTTCGACACCCAGTAACACCTCCCAGCCACAACGAGGCGGTAAACCGTTGGGAGGATGAGTTGCTCTTTCACTATGGCATGAGTTACATTGATATTCATTAAATTGCTCGAGGAATATCTCTCTTGCTTTTAAACTGCTAAGTTGCTGAGTTGTTACTTCAAGTGCTCTATGTTCTACATTTTATTAATCTGGTGTAAACATGCTCACAGATAGTGTATGGTGGGACTGTTTCACCAACGGGTGACGAACATCGTAATATGTCCGAAAAGGTGCAAAATATGGCATCGGCGATTTATCGTGAATTCGAGCTGATGATTCAAAAACACGGTGAAGATGGGGTCAAGGTGACTAACACATTTCTTTTTAAAAGTTGCGTATGACTTTTCTGAAGTGCCCCTGTGATTTCAGACGTTGATGCCATTAGTCGTTAACGTACTTGAGGCATTAGATCTAGCGTTTTTGGAGCGTGAAGAGCAGGCCGTCGATCAAGAAATGCTCAAGGAGGACAATGAACAACTTGTCACTCAGTATGAGAGAGAGAAACAGCTAAGAAAGCAAGCAGAGCAGGTAGTTATGAATTCTTTGCAGGAACAGTGCCTTTTTTTGTGGAGAGTGTTCCTTTTTGCTAACTGTTGCACTGTTGTTTTTATCCTTCTTATCTCTAGAAGTATATGGAGATTGAAGACACTCTTCTTGGTCAGAATAAGGAGTTGGAAGGGAAAATTGAATCTCTGGAGTCAATCATGAGAATGTTAGAACTTAAAGCAAAGAATGCATCTGATCACGGTTTGTTTTTTTTTTTTTTTGAGTTTTCGGCATAATCGCTGTTATACCTATGTTTTCGCATGAGTGTCCACACTTGACTTATGCGTTTTTTCATCCATATTTCATCAAAAGCAAAGGTATAAACTAGCAATAAGCTTGTCGAGTACTTCAGGAATTACAGTGTTATTTAAAATTTTCTTTAAGAAGTGGTTGCTGTTGCCCTCCATAACTTTATCATCGTTCCATATTTGAGTGTTCCAGTATATGGGCGAGAATAGTTAGCACGTAATTCCTAACCCCTAATTTTGTTTGGTTAGGGCGTACAACGACGCCTTGTTTTCAGCAGTGACAGAGTTTCTGGTTCTTAACAATAGACGATGATTTTTCGACAACTAGAGGGTTTGAGGATTTGAGAAGATCATAGAGTTATGGAGTTTTGCTCTGTAGCTGTAGGTTTTGAATGACATATGTGATATTATCTATTTTGTTTCACAATGGTCCACATCCTAGGCACACTACTGTCAACATTTGGAAGAGTTTCATAGCTTATGTCGAGTCTACTTTTGTATTTTCTATATCTCCTCGTTCCATACAATGGGCTTGATTCATCGTATTGGCGGGAAAGTAGTTGGTGATTACTAGTCGGATTTCCGTCAATAAACTCGGTGGAAAAGATTTTCTTTTGTAAATAATTATGCTGCAGGAGCGGTTTTCCACATGGGACTCCTAGCGTGAGATCCCTTTTGGATAAGCAATCGAGTCAGCACAAAACTGCGATAAAAGAGCTATGTGGAATGACATGAAACGCTGAAAAAGACCTACCAGGATACAACGCGGGCCGTCCACTTTGCCGTAAAATATTTGTATCTCATGCAATACATTTTGCGCATTGTGTATTGACAAGCTCGAATGTTGATTTGCAACTTCGACGAGTTCCGGAGTGCAACGCATCTTATCGCTTTATTGTGATAAGCGAATTTGTAGTTACTGCTGCTGAATCACAGGAACGTAATGCCACAGTGGATTTTACGGGTACAGAAGAACAAGCAAGGGAAATAATTCTTTCTTTTAAGATTATTTCACAAACGTTTTGCCTGTCTATTAGTACCTGCAGAAGACTTTTTTTAAAAAAATTTTAGTAGAAATTTCTTAGGATTACGTCATAGTCCTGCAAATTGACCATTGTTCGACTTTGCACTTGAGCAACCAAGCTTCCATCCATTCAGGGTCCGTGGACTGGT
The DNA here is from genome assembly GCA_900624975.1 of Angiostrongylus costaricensis. Classification (NCBI taxonomy): domain Eukaryota; kingdom Metazoa; phylum Nematoda; class Chromadorea; order Rhabditida; family Metastrongylidae; genus Angiostrongylus; species Angiostrongylus costaricensis. The sequence continues at coordinate 35,617 of UYYA01000597.1, read as the reverse complement.
GCCAGTCTTGTTTGTGGCTGCAGGGAAATCCACGGATGCTTGCGACGACCTGTGATAAAGGTTTAGGGAAAAGAGAAAGTTTTAAGACATTCATGAAGAGAACGGAAATCCTTAATGAGCAACGGAATACAAACACAAGATAGGAAGACATTCGTGGATAATAGATGGAAGAAGGATGCGAACACTATGAAAGAGTGCTGGGGCCTGCGCATTATGTCATGTCGGGTCGAATAAATTAGGTGCTTAATATACGATTTCAGGAAGAATTCAGGGTTTTGTAGTCCAGCTTATTCAATTTTTGCAGCGTTGTTAGTGCGACTTGTATTCACGCTTTATAGTGGACAACAATCGATCCTTTTTGTTGACCAATCCCTTGTTGAGACGTCGAAATTTCTGTTATACATCGTCGATTGGTTTAATGAATTTCATCGGCATAGTTTTTTCATCCCGATTCGGGAAACTGTGATGGATAAAACCAGGTGCAGACTACCAAATGGTCAGCACGACATCGTGGTGCAGAAGCGCCAGTGATACGCAAAACTGATTTATGTGGTGATCATTTAATTCGTGCTGCACCTATTTTTCGATTTCTGACTTTCCGGCTTTCTTTAGATGTTCCGAAAAAATTGAGGTCCTGTTAGAGAGTTTTTTTTGCAAGTTCTGGAGGAGTTGTGCATGCGTTTGTTTACAACAAAGCCTTCAATTCATCGTTATCAATAGCATAAGGATATACGAGAGTTCCTTTATCTTCAACGTCGAATTCGCCACGACAAAATTTTTGAAACCGACATCGCACAGTGCATTGATTTACTCTTCCCTGGTTCCATACTTTATTAATGCTTCGAGCGGTTCGCTCTGGACCAAATCCATGTTTGAATCCGTAGAAATAGATTTGTTCAAATTGCTGCTTCGTTCTGTCAATTTCTAACATGTGAACATTCCAAAAAATACAGTCTTTGCCACAAAAACATACACGGGGAAAGTAGAATTAGCAATCCTGTATTAATTTCCAAACAGCTTAATATAAGGCTTCTTTTATTTTAAATTAATAGGTTTGGAATATGGCATCTCTCGAATATCTCGCACGCGACAGCTCTACAGAAGATGATGTCATTTGAATGCAAAAAGTGTAATAAAAGAGTTCTGCATGACAAAACGAATAGTCAGCATTAAGCGCATTGAAAGCCACGTATACGGTCCGAACTTCCGTCACATATGCATTGGATCCAATGCATGTGGTCGCGAATGTGTCAAACCACGCTTTATATGACAATAAGAATAAAAGTCGAATAGTTTGTAGATGGGAAAGGCATTGTTTGTTATGACGTTACTAATCGCTAGATAGGAATTGTCTATAAGTTCGAATTCACTTTCAATCAAGTGACTTTTGTCTTTTTAGCGAGTAGGTTGGAAGAACGAGAGGCTGATCAGAAGGCTGAGTTCGATCGTCTGCATGAGAGGTTGTTTTTTGTTAATGTTGTGCGGTCTGTGGAATAGGTTTCTATTGATGTAAAAGTGTTTTTTAAACGTTAGGTATAACGCTTTGCTCCGTACTCATGTTGATCATATGGAGCGTACCAAATATCTCATGGGCAGCGATAAATTCGAACTTATGCAAAATATGCCGATTCCACATGCCCAACTACGTACAAGGTCTGTGCCATATTGTCTTTGTACTTTATTTTACAAGTTTTTTGGACGATTGTTGTCGTAATCTGTAACGCACACTGCTTGGATATAGGTGTTGAATATTCTATTCACTTTACTTAGTTCTAGTTCAGATGACAGTTCAAACTAGAAACTAAAATAGCAAGCTTTCTAGTTACTACTTGCCTTGTGGTGTGCAGTATCAGTAAGTTTTTTGTGCAAGTCAGTTATTACCTGCTATAGTTGTTTTCTCAAGCAGTCGCTTTCTTTTAGCTGCCTTTGGGCTTCCCCCGTTATTTTTAGCCTTTCGGGAAACACCTTGGATTGCACGATTTACAACTCCCAGCTTAGTTTTAGCGCTTTCCTTGGTTCATAAGTCTTTTGCATCTTGACATGTGCTTTGTAAATTTTTCTGATAGTCATTTTCGCCGTCATCTTTACGGTGAGGTATCTATTGTATAAATTATTCGTCAAAAAGAAAAAATTCTTCAGTTACATCACTGATCTTGAAGCAACCCATTATATTCCCTAAGTTGTAAGAATAATGGCTGATTCCGAATCACCACTTGCATCGTTTGTCTTAGAAAAAGCAGTACTATATGTTAAAGTATTTTTGAATTAGTGCTAGAGGTGTAAATTTGGAATACTTCAGCGTAGATTGAAGGATGCATAAGTATACAAGAAGTAGGAAGTAAGCATTACCCATCTACAAAATTTATCTGTTGCTTTCCATCAATAACAAGATTAAGTGGAACACTAATAGAAAACGGTGTCTGAAGAAGCTAGTTCCCAACGCGATTGAAATTTAGGTGTCGGGTTTTTCTGTTGAGATTACGGAAGCATTTGGCTAACTAGACTGCAGTCAACTTGACCTTTCTAGCCTATAAGAGCTGTGAATGGGTAGTATAACAAAAACTTCGTTTATGCTCATTAAAGAAGCAGTAAATTGCCTACAACTTCATTAATCAGGATCTAGTATGATGGATGAAGAGTTTCATAACCTAATTTTTTCATCGTCTGCAACTTTTATTAGGTTGTATAATTTGTGTTCAGGTGTTGTCATACAATACGGTTTGACAGTTTGTTGACCACTGTTGTGTAAATGCGCTCCAGACTTTAATGCAATCCATCATTTTCGTCGCAACAGTTCTTTGCTGTAATGGTTTCAATGGAATTCAGACTTGTCCTACCTTAAAACAGCAAGCGTTCGGTTTTGGGTTGTTTGAAAGCTTTCTCTTGTTTTAAATGCTGCGGTAAACGTGAATCGGTTGTCGTGCAGGATTCGCTCCTTTTCATGTCATGAGGTCGACAATTGGGTCATCTTTCGCTGCATGGAAGTGCAGAGCAATGTCTACATTTTTTAAAATAATCATTCAATTCGCTTGGCTCCCATCTCTCGACCTTTTTCATTTGCTGGTGTCTTATTGTTAAATAGCTAACGTTGTTGTTCTCCTGTAACTTCTCGAGCAGTTTTTGTGAGTTGGTTTCGATTATCATGTTCAAACGCTGTTCAAGAAATCCTGTAGGGTACTGATTACTTTGTTGATCATGGAAACTTTAATCTTCAGTACGAAACATTACGAAACACCTGCGAGTTTTTTATTCGAAAGCACGTTTCTGGTCTGTTCATCAATAGCAAGTTGGGATTCATGGAAGAACTTGGACGATTATCTTACCTTAAGAGCCTTTTTTTTTTAAACACCGTGAAGTCACTTCATATTACTTCCTTGGATATCTGGACAGTCCGTCTTCACGAGTTGTGCGGACCCCAGCACATTTTCATTTGTTTCTTTGTGTCGCAACCCTCGTCCATGATGGAGGTCTACTTCGAACATAGTGGCGTCAGCAGGGCATATTACGTGATCCACAAATTGTTTTCATCTGCGGCTGCGGATGGCTTTCTGCGAACACGTCCACCCATCGTGTAAGTAGGTGGTCGTCTTTGGGGTCTCTTGCATGCTTGCGGAGTCCACTCTATAGTGCTTTTCGTCCATCATTAATTTTTTTCTCGTTATGTGAACCACTCATCTATGTTTCGCTATCTATATATATTCTCCTGAATCCCGAAGATGAGAGAAGTTCCGAAAATCAGAGCTCCACACTTCGGCTAAATATGGTATGTGCGAGTTATACCCACGGCTAACTTTCTATTAACCTCAGTACTGATCAAACAATTCTTCATATTCTTGTTGAGCAAACACGAGGTGTTATTTTGTCCCTCTATTTCCGAACAAGCTGACGTTTCAGCGAATTTCGCGTTCCTCAGAGCCTGGAAAGGTCAAGTTGACTGCAATATACCTGGCCAAACACCTATATAACCAAACGGAGAAAACGTTAAACCAAGATTTCAATCACATTAGACACAGAATAGTTTCTTTGTACACTCACCACTTTCTATCAGTCTTTCACTGAATATGTCACGTGGAGACCAACCGCACAGAATTCAAATGGAATCGTAATGTGCTCCTTACATTAGAAAAACAGGTTTAGATACTACTGAATTTCTCGCGTGACTATGAGATATTCCTCCCTGCCGTTCACCTTTGGATCCTTGGAATTAATCTATGCCTCAAGCTCAAGCCTCAATGCCTCAAGAGTTTTGCGTGCTTGTGTTTTCGATCCCTATGCGAGGGTCGTAACTTCTACTTCAAAATTTTCCCCGTTATGTCTCTGTGTCCTTTGCACGCCTAGTGGATTACTTGTTCTAGTTTTAACCTTACTAACTAGATGTCCTTTTACACCGACGCAGAGCGTTTTACCCGTTTTGCCAAAGTATTCGTCTCCACACGCTTTACAATAGATTAGGTACACCTTACCCGAACTCTACCGTTAGGGCAATTTATGCAATTTTGCGTTGTACATAGACAGTCATACAAGCGGTTATTAGCTGGCGTCTTAGAGTGCTCTTTGTCATTTCGGTTAGTGTTACCGAATTCTCTAGACCAGCCCTACTTAAGCAACGTTTTGTAACTGCATTGAAAAGCGGGATGAAAGGGACATTATTATCGCTGGAGTTGTTGTTTGGGGTCTTGGGTTTTCCTCCACACTTTTAGAGATGGCGCTTTGTCGTGCTAAGTCTTGGGACTCCCTTGCTCTCTCCTTGTGCGTATCCTGGTTGCTATTCGGAACATGTTTCTTACAAGCGCCGTTTTTACTTCTGAGGGCTGAGAGGTGAGGTAACGAACCAGTGTGTTTTTATTACTAGGCTTTCGGTACCACTACGTTATGTAGCCGCTGTCGGATAGGTTAATTTGACACTCTGTGAGTAGTGCGCTGTATTGGAGTGCTGTTGAGTCGGAAAGATGAGCGCAGATTTTCGTATCCTTTAGCTGGTTGCTGGATTCTTTGAGAGGTCCAAATGCAGCTCATGCTGCTCACCGTCTTCTAGATGGTGTACTCTATGTTCACTCAATGCTTAAGGTATAAATACGAGGTGGTCTGTGTAGTCAGACAACCATTTTTTTCGCTTCTTTGAACTCATTGCTCGTCTCTGCTCCGTTAGTACTTTGAGAAGATGACGATGTCGTCGGCAAAACGAGGATTTGATAGGAATTTTCCATCAATTAATATGCCTTTTTCATAGTAATGGAGTAACTTCATTATCCATAGTGCTGCACTAAACAGCTTTGATGATATGGTGTCATCTTGTCGAACACCTTTTTTCTATGCTTATGGTAAGAGGCTGATAACGAAGCTGTATTTTCATAGCGCAGTTCCGATAACAGTCACGTGCTGTTGTCAGGGAGAACAGGTCAACTCCTTTGTCGATGAATGCTTATAGGATTGCATTTGTTTCACCAGTATCAAACGCCTTTTCGTGGTCGGAAGTGAGGACTACGAGCAGGTGGTATTCCCGATAAATTTCAGTGACTTTGGACATGATTTGAATACGATCCGTTCAGCGAAATCTTTGTCGAAATCCTGTATGCTCAGCTGGTTGCCTGATGTCCTCTTCCAATGTCCTTGATATCCGTTACACGGCAATCTTGGTGAAGAGCTTGTAGAGTACACTGAAGAAGCATATCGGACGATAGTCACGAAGATTCCTTCGATCGTCTTCCTTTGGGTGGGATGGACGTGCGCGACGTCCTACATTTCTCTGGGATTTTTTCATTTTGAAAGTAGAGTGTCTTGTGTTTTGCGAGAACCACATGTAAACTGTGGGTTCCACTTCTAAGGATGTTGACGGTGAAATTATTGAGTCCTGTTGCTATGCTTTTTTCATCAACTCGCAACTCTAACATCAGACGAAAGAATTCAAGGTGGTCTTTCTCCAGCTGGGTTTTAGGGTATGGGACGAGGTCATGGTGTGGAAAATGTTCGTCTTCGTCATTGTTAATTCCGTCTTCGCGAGAAGCTTTAGTGATCGTTCATCAGGGCTGAAAACGGAACGTTATGCTGGCAAAAGTCCCGATTGCACTTTTTTCAGTCTTATGTTGCTTCTAACAGTGCTTTCTCCGAACCGATGTAGATCTTCCTGCAAAGATCTTTTACAACTGCCATTTATAACCAGTCGTGTTAGGCATATTGCAGTAGGATCAAACTTCAGTTTCGTTTTCCTGTCGAGCAACCCGGTAGTGGTGATGGAGATGCGGTCTGATCATCCTGCTTAAGGAACGGAGGCGAATTCGGCAGAATTTCTAAGTCCTTAGACAAGTAGCTCACAGTTCTCGGTCGGGTCTTATTAAATATGCCATTCGTGTTTGGATAAGATTTCGTTCACAATGTTTCCTCTATTTACAGCTAAACTTTTTCCTCATGGTCATGGACATGAATTCTTTTCCAGCTTACGGCTGAATCGAAACTTCGCGTGAAGAGGCGCTGATCCGACTCACTACAATAGGACTACTTATGCTCCAATAGGCACGATCTTCTGTTTATCACAACATGGTCGATCTCCCAATGAGTTATGCCGTTGGGTGGCTCCCATATTCAGCGGCTGGTTTAGTTGTTCTGGGACAACAAGTTTTCTTGAAAAAAGCGTGTTGCAGTTAGGAGTCCTGCAAGATGGTTTCCACTCTCATTTCCTTCTCCCAATCCACGTTTTCTGGTCCTGTATTCGCTCCTGTTAGCCTTTTCCATTACGTCATTACGTCATCATTTCATTCATCTTTTTCATTACTTCAATACGCATTATCATTTCGGATAACTTCCTCCAACTGATAGCTGGTGGTAGAATGCATTTCATTCGTACTAGTCAGCTGAATAGGTCGATGAGTAGCAGCTGGTGATAATAATCTTATGACGCGTTGCTTGAAGACGGAGGACGGCCATGTAAGTGAAAAGGATCTCGTTCAAGTGACCAGATGGACAATAGGCGTGTGGACGACAAAACCTACGCCACCGATATTTCGTGACGGGTTCTTTTACCGACAAATGACAAGAGTCTTGTTGTTTAGTTGACATATTTATATTAAATGGTAGAAAGCAAATTCTACAAAAAATATTACAAATTGGTTTCGAAATGATATAAAGATTTGTGGCGAAACGTATTTGTAGGATACGTAGCGATATAAAAATGATCTTGGTTTTCGCAACAACCAGGTACTTAAGTGGAAGCTACGGGTTTTGCTAATTGTCTTAATTAATGGAGTGAAATTTTTCCTTGGGAATGTTTGTGGTTGCTCGATCTGAATGATGTTTAATCTTTTTGAGGGGAACGGCATTTACAATCATATTTTGTTCAAGACTTAGGATTTAATTGCAGAATGGGAATGGCCGCCTCAGTGGATGCATCCAATATTCGAGGCGTTTCAGATCTAATAAGTGCTCACATGTCTCAAAGTACTACAATGGATGTAAATCTCGCTAATCATATCAGCAATGAAGGTTATTTTCAGCGATCACAGTTTTTTTCTATGTTTTCATCTTTAGGATTTTACAAGCCTGTTGCCGGTTGAGTAATGCTTGCTATGAGTGATATGGTGGTGTGGTTAACCTTGGTTAACTATTTAAGGCGACAATATTAGCTGTCATTGTTTCTGTCCATTTTCATGTTTTACGGCGGTGATTTAGCAGATTGGCAAGATGAATTCCCATCTGATGTCGAACCTTCTCCGCGTGAAGTAAACTTGGATGAGGATAAATCAACAGCAGTTCTAGCAGTGGACAAAACAGCAGAAGACAATAAGGAAAGTGGGCGGCACGAGGAGTATGATTTATTTCTAGCATTTCAGAATTTTATTGACTTCAACTTTCAATTATCTCTCTATTAACGAACAAGTTACTGTTTTCTTAGTAATTGATCTTCATGAGTTTACACGAAGATGTGGGCGTTTTTGCGAGCACGCGTAGTTTATTTAGGCGCCAGCGTGGAATCGTTTAGTCCTTCGCTATGCGCGCTGTGAGTCATGTATGACTTTTCGAAACATATGTTGAGTATATTTCACTGTTCTTAAATGTTCTTCCTATCCATAAATTCCCTCAAGAATGAGGCATTCAGCATTGATCAACACCTAAAGGGTGAACCTCGTAATCGACTCAAGAATTTTTGCAGTAGATCGTACTGGATGTGAATTTGGCATATACATTAAGTTACAGGGTTTTAGCGATGTATCAGGCTAGTATTATTATATTAGCGCTCTTCTAGACAAGTTCCATAGCACATTACCTACTCCGGTAGATGGGTTTTGATTACCCGAGGCGCAGGGTTAACCTACGACGGTATGTTGCACATATATTTACTGTGCTACCCGCGCTCCGCTAATTCCATACAGCAGTCTAAGGTGAAACTGCTAAGGATAGTGTTACCTATGTTGTGTTTCCCTTTGAGGAGTCTGAAGAACGTAGATCGGAGGACTAGGCCGTGGTGATGGCGACTTCAGCGGTGAGTGCTCAAACGGTATGGTCCCTCATGAGCCTCGGAGCTTCAATTACAGTCATTTTGGACCGGAGCAACTGCTTTATTCGGATGCAAGGAACCGATGCATTTTATGAACCGCTAATGGAAGATAATCGGGAAACAGATGTGAAAGAGACTCTGGGGTATAATATAAGTGGAGAAGGAAAACTATTGAAAAAATAGAAGGATTCGATGCACTCTGCAAGAAGGACAAGTATGCGAATGAGTTATTCAAATTGTGCAATGAAGACGGATTAAAAAGAAGATAGAGCTCTCGGCGTTGACCCATCCCTGAGGGACGCGCCAAGCATTCGACTTCACTAAGCATCGTTGGAGATGATTAAATTCATATCTGGCCTTTACCATGACTCGCGGTGGCCTACCGATGAATCGGCCAGTGTTGCTATCCTCCAAGACAAGTCTGGTACCAATTTGCCGATCCCAGAGGGATGGAGGGCTTAGAAGCCCTGGAGGGGAGGATCGATCCTATGTGTACTGTAGAGCGCCTCTGACCACTGCGCAACACGGGCCCCTATCAAAGGTGGATACAGGTGCAAATTGATACCCACAGAAGTGGTTGTGTGGCTGAATGGAAAGCGATGAACAATTCGAAAAACGCGCTCTGTCAATCAATGATGGCAGTTTAATGTATAAGAGTGCGGTTACCAACAACAATCCTACTGCGTTATGAGCAAACTCGTACACAAGCGTTTACTTGTATTAGAACATGTAGAACTGTCGTGTCTTAGGTCACGTTCAGTACATCTGTAACAGAGGCGCTATCAGTTTTATACGGAAGGTATCGCTAAAAAGGTTTATGAAACAGAAGAAACAGCTGAAGGGTCGTAACTTATGACTCGTTGTGTTAATATAGTTTAGTTCTGTAGAGATGTTTTAAAGCGTTCACCGCAAGAAGTCATACGACCTATAGAGAATTTATATGAAATGACAAACCTTTCAAAATCAATAGTTGAGAGCACTTCGTAAGAATATAGTTATTGTCTCCTTCCGTGCGATCACCTATATGTCCCTCTGAGCTTTGTTTAATCCTTAAACGATCCGATGTTGCAATAATAAGGTCTCTATTCACTTCTGCGCGAGAACTGCCTGGTGATCTTTTCTTGCAAAAGGAACACAAAAAATGCTGCGATTTTTCAAATGAAATCTTTATTTTTAATGTTTTTGCGAGTGGACTTCCAAGTTTCTCTTAGCTTAAGGATGGGATTTATTGGAGTTGAATCCGAACTGCGTCGCATCAACGTAATTGCACTTTCCAGCCACATTTTTGCCAAACCGTCTTGCGGGATACAATCTGTACATACGTAAACACCACCACACATGCATGCACGTCAGTGCATGTCAGCAAACAACCGCGGAAGGGTTAAGGGATTCGTGCATCCATCTTCCGAAACACTGCTGCCAACTGCATAACTGCTTTTTTTTTCGCGTTTAACTGTATCAGCTCGTAACGTGAACTCCATAAAGGGAATCTATGAACTTTTCCGAAAACCATAATTGTTTTGTTCTCTTTTTTACAGCAATGACGGGGTTGTTATTCAGCACACGTTTACTTCCTCACAAATATAACACATAAAACACAACGGTAGCTGATGCTTCGGCAGTATCGCCTTCTTCAGAGCCTGGAAGGGTGCACTAATATGTGATTTACTAGGTCAAACGCTTCAACAACGCAAACAGAAAGGTGAAAATCTGAACAATAATTACACCATCATTGGCTTCTCGAAAAACCCGCTGTTTTTTTATCTGCCTTCCACCAAGGGAGAACAGCCGCTTAGGGTCGCATATGGTTGATTACTGCACCACCCCACATTAAAAACCACTTCTGAGATACGGGAGTGGATCACGCGTTATCTCAGGGCATTCTTCCTTGCTATTAATTCTCGGATCTTTGGCATTTATCCAAAAAACCTCGAGAAATTTGCGCGTTGATGCTTTAGTCTCCCGTGCGAGGATAGAGACTTTTACATCAAGTAATAATGCTGAGGTTAATAGAAGCTCGATCTTGGGAACTGTTGAAAGATGTACCATAATTTTTTTGACATATTTTTCCATCTTTTTTCGCCCAGTGTTTATTCATTTAATGGTTACATTACTCGTGCTTTAACATTTATCATCGTTTTTTGTGGTTAAATTAGTTGGCTTATTCTTTTCAGAGATGGCGATGACCAGCTGGATGGTGACGATGCCCTTAGCGCAGATCTTACTGGTAAGTTTTCACCTTAGGGAATTTTCATACAAATCTCAATACTATGCAAGTATTAGGTATCGTACTGACAAACGTTTAAATCTTCAAGAAATAGTTTTGCTACTCATTGATCTCACCGCGGTACGGTGTAGTACATCGTAGTCTCCTGTTTATGAATCCAGACATATTTCATGATTTCGTTTGCGTGCACTTTATCACAACAGTTTTTCCTCACCCATTGTTGTTGAAAATAAGGAGCGTTTCATAGAGGAGATAAATTTCAAGTTCTATATTTATACATGCAGGAAATCTGGTTGATCCGGCCGATTTTGCATCAGCGGGTAATTGTTGCCTTTTTTCTGTGTTGTAGCATGGTTTAGACGTGCTAGTGTGTAGTGCTACGCATATCCTTCATCTTTTGTTCGAATAAACTGATCACACAGTAGGCACTGGTCTAAGTATATGTGGTAATGGTTGTTGTTTTGGTGGTGTTGCGTACCTGTGCAAGTCTGATGCCAGTCATTAATTCTGGAATGAAGGAATGAATGCTTTTTAAAATGCATTAATTTGTGTAGCTGTTTGGCTTGTTTGCTGGTTGTTGTGATTATTTGGCCCTTCCTCCAATGGACTCCAGTGATGGAAATGAATCAGGCCCAATATTTTGTCGGCACAACAGGTGTACTTCATTGGAATCTAACTATGCTAAGACGAAGTTTGTCTTCAAGTGACTGTTTGCTCTACTAAAAAACCAACCCTTTTGCACATGGATTATGACAAGGAAATATGGATATTGAAAGAAAAGTTTTCGTTTAAAAGATGTTTCCTTGTATTAATTTCGGCCTGTAACTATTATTTAAAAATAAACTCTTAACGGAGGTTAGTGCGCAACCTCCACACTCTGGCGTAGAATGGTAGTAAGTTTTGAACAAATCCACCAGTGTAGATCAGTAGTAACTTGCAGTGAAATTAGGAAGGAATCTTCCTATGAAAATCGTGTAATAAGTTGTAAAGCAGAAGCGATAGAAGGAATTTGTTCTCTTTTCAAAACGTTTCGTTGATATTGTAGTTTTGCTGGTTTAGCCACTGTGGCTCCCTGGAGTGCCGACGTCAGCCAGACCAAAGTATGCCCTAGGTCGTCACCATCACAGGCAGTCGCTGCTCTTGTGGATCAGAAGGAGATTTGCCACCATGTGACTAGTTCGGTACAAGGACGGTGGTGGATCGTGGTATTGGTTTACTCTTAGCTGGGTTTCCTGATGGAAATGGATGACGGCTGCCCTTTCAACTCCAGTGATGAGGAGATGGTACAAGTTTTTCACGAAGTGTTTACTCATAGACCAAAGAAGTCAATTTGACAAAGGAAACTGGGCTCTCTTTTCACTACGTATCAACTGTACTATAGAAGGAGCTTAAATGGCGTTCTTTTTTCTACTGTTCGTGAATGGTTGAATGCCCACTTTCCTGATAAATGAATGAGTCGTTGTGGTTCGCGTGAGTAGCCAACCAGAATCCGTTGTAACATCCTGCGTTTTTTTTTCTTAAAGTTTGGTTAAAGGAGAAAGTCTGCTCTGCAAACCAACGGCTTTGGGAGAAGTTGACGGACAACTACGAGGAGTTCTTCCATTCCACAAGAGCTCGTGGTAAAATCAGTAGATGTTGTTCCCGATAGGCTTGGGAGGCTGGTACACAATGCTGGTGCTCATATCGAGTTCTGAATAAAACTGCATGTTCTACACTCTTTTTTCATAATTCATTTTTTGTTGAAATTATGGTTATGAAATAAGTTATAATAACTTTAAAATAAGCCTACTTTTGTTCTGTCTCAGTAACATGTCGCTTTGTTTGTGTTTGTGTTCATATTTTGCACGTTTCGATCTTACTTCAACTGGCTTATCTTTCAAGATTTTTTTTCGGATGCTCCCGTTTAATAATACATTTACATTTTCAGTGAACGACACATTCATAGGTCTGTTTTTGTTGTGTAATGTGAATTGCACAATGGTAAGGTTGAAAAAACATTTCGTGAGTGCAGTGTCGTCACTTACGCGGAAGATTTTCCACGTACTGTGTAGTTCATGTCTATGTGAATCGGATTCAATGCATGTGACAAAAGTACCGCGGTTAAAGAACTGCTTACCGTTACTGATAACTATTGAAACCTGTGAATGTCTTTCTCGCTTCTTCTTTTATTACTATTTTATTTATTGTCATTCAGGGATGGGAAGAGAAGTAGAGAACCTTATAAAGGAAAATAACGAGCTGCTTGATATGAAAAATGCTTTGAATATCGTTAAGAACGATCTGATTGCAAGAGTTGACGAGCTAAGCAGGTGAGACAATATGTCGAATGGTCGAATGTATGGATTTTTCGTTTTCTAACTGACACTACAGGTTTTTCCTCATCGTTTTAGTGAAAATGCAATCCTTCGAGATGAAGTCCACAGCTTTGAGATGGTCCGTGTGAAGATGAGTGACACCATATCGAAGTTAGAGGAAGAATTGAAATCTGTCAAGCAAAAGTTGGCTGAAAAAGAGGCTGAAGCTGAAGAGGTAAAATCATTAGCACAAAGCCAGGTCATAATTTAGCTTAATTCATATTTTTAGGAAGAAGTACCGTTAGCACAGCGCAAGAGATTCACACGTATGGAAATGCAGCGCGTACTTATTGATAGGAATATGTACAAGGTTTGTTGATCCACTGAGTATAAACTTAGTTTAGATACATGTTTTTCCTTTGCTTTCTCTCTCATATGTATCACTTTGTTGTCAAAGGAGAAACTAATGGAGCTAGAAGAATCTCTCAAGTGGACCGAAATGCAGAGGGCTCGAAAACTTCAGGCGCAAGCCAATTCTCCAAAGAAAGGAGGGATTTGGGACTTGTGGGTGTCGTTTTTCGAGTATTAAATGAATGTCTTGTGAAGTTTCGCTTTACGTATGTTTCTTACTGCAGCTTCTCGGGACTATTTGGAGATTCCTCCCCGCCAAGCCAGCCTCGTCGATCTGGGTTACGTTCAGATATGCGAGCGAAGAATCAGATGACTCGCAGTGTGGAGTATCTGGATCCTGACATGTCAGTAGGGAAATAAGTCAAACTATCAATGTAGTGTCGTGTTGTGTTGTATGCTCTTCACGCTTTTTTTGTCTGCACTGAACTAGTATTCAAGTTTTACCTCAATTTTATCTGATCTGTGATATTAGTCGGGTGCTGTACTACACCGGTGACAGAACTTACTACTATATATTTTGCCTACTTTTCTTTTAAACTTTCAAAGTTCAGTTCTATAGTTACAAACTCATTCTGTTACTGGTAGCCTTTAGAATTTACGAAGATCGATAGCTCCATCTTTTCTTAAGTTTCGACGTAGCTGTTAGCCACGTGTTTGAGGTTGACTAGCGAAGGCGAGTTCTGTATTAACTTTGTGGTGGTTTGGACTAGACATCAAACGCTCAATTTAAATAGTACAGTATGTTCATTTGCAACACCATACTAAAGTTTTCTTTTCGTGTTTCGGAGAACAATCTCTAGCGGTGTTTACATGTGAGATGTGAGAGGAGTTGCATACTTTAGACTTAAGTTGTCACTTCCTCACATTCTTTCCGTTATTCGCCACAATTTGTCAACGTTTTTAAGCTCTAACTAGTCATCGTTGGTAATTTCTATTGTGAAAAATCTCGTATTAACCCACTATTAGGTGGTTAAAGGTTCTGCAATACAATGTGTTTTTGCTGACCTTCAGTGGTTGAATTGCTTTTATGAGCTTTTTGGTCTACGAAGTAAAGTATTGATGCATAGCTTGAGAAACCACCACTTGTTCAGCTTCATTTGTTGCGCGGATGGTTTCCTTCCAAGCAGCGTTCAATACTAATGGCTAGGCTATGCCTCTTTTAGAGTGGGAAGAAGCTTACACGTTAGGAATAAGTACTAGACATATGAATGGGTCATTATTTGCTTGCGTACTCCTTCCAATGCAAGGATTCAGGATATCTGAAAGGCGTGCCGCTGAACGAAGGGAACAGTACAAACTTGTACGTGAGCACGTGAAACGGGACAACAGCGGCCGTATAGAGGTAAAGTAAACAGCTATTCGTTGAGTCAACGTTTTGAAATCCTTATATCGATGTCATGATTGTAAAGTATCTTTCATAGAAAGATTTGGCGTAAAATGAATTCCGTTGTTGAGTTCTCATGTACATGCTTGCCACGCTGACAAATGTAGGGGCTTTTCAAATATTGCTTGGCTTTCAGTTTTTCTCTTAACGTTTAGTTCAGTTTATATATACCTAGGTATTTGGTAGGCCACTCTAAACGAGTAGGACGGACGCAACATATCATATCTTCCACTCACGTCTTTCTCGTGCAGTCGTCTTTAGTGGTGTTGTGCTTAGAAAAATGGTCGGATGTCTCACAATCCGTAGATCGTTTCTATCTGCAAATGCAGGTGGTTGATGTGAACTACAAACAGTTCTGTCCAAACCATTCTGAAAAACACCTGGGATCTTCTTGGGGTCCACTTTATAGTACTTTTCGTTCATTTGTCCCCTGCTTTCATCATCATAGACCCACTCATCTATGTTTTGCTACCGACATGTATTCTCTGGATCTTGAAGATGGGATAGGGTTTCTGATTCGATGATTTAGGCTCCAAAATGTTAAGTTTCAGAAGAAGTAGTTCGATGACACTGTGAGTAAGGCCCAGGATTTTCAACGTTGTTTAAACATCGAACCACTTCTGTGATGCTTAAGGAGCGATGGGAGCGACTTATTATCAAAAGGGTTAGCGCGAAGTTTTGGATCAGTTAGGCAGTCAGCGGGTCCCGTGAGAGCCTCCAACGCGTCCCACGCTGCTGTCTTTTTTCTTTTTAGTATCTATATCTCTATCGTGTTCTCCATGTTCATTGAACGCCCAAAGTACACATACGAGGTGGTCTATGTATTCAAAGGGCCACCAGTTCAGATTGGTCACCTTTGCACCATGGATTTTTCATGGGCTATGTCTAGTTCCGCTTAATCTGCAGTCGTGCCATTTATTCTACTTCGTCGAGTGATAACGTCGTCAACAACATGAAGATTTGACTCGAATTTACAATCGATGAGTACGTCCTCGTTACAGTCAAGTGACTTCATCGTCAACCTCAACTTGGCACTAAACAAAATTGGCGAGGTAGTGTCACCTTGTTCCTCTCCTTTCCCTACTAGAGTAGTAAGAAGTCGACTGAAAGGCAGTATTTTTGAGGTGTACAACAACAGTTGGCTAGAGTTCTTGTATTTTACGGATCAATTCCTAGGTCGGCTAGCACTGATAGGGTTGTATTTGTTCTGACGCCTCGATACTCCTTTTCATAGTCGACAAAGATAAAAACAACGAGCAGGTAGCACTCCCGATAGAATTCTGTGGTCTTGGACACGACTTCGATGTCTTCTGTGCATTAGAATCCCTGTCGGATTATTTGTTTATTTATTTATTTACATAAAGCACGTGAACCGTAGTCCACATAATCGATTAAGGAACTTTGTAAAACTTGCGAAACTTCGTAGGAGTAATTTCATCATTTACGAACAAATCGATGAAACTCTTAGTTTGTCATTATTGTTAAGTTCCCCGTTCATCATTTGGAATTCTTGTTCGCTTATAACTAAACTTGACGTTAAGGTCATTCCTTCATTAATTATTGGTCTCTCCGTGAATATTAAATGGTTTGGAGAGGCCGCTTTTGTAAGCCATTGTTGGACACAACAAATTAATCTGAAATTGTTCTTTAAAATAAGTACAAGTGTACTCGGCATGATTAGTACATAGGGAACTGCGCCTAATTTTGAGTGCTAACTACTTGGAACTGTGTCCAGTTTTTTTTCGCTACGCATTGCATGCATTGAGAAATCTGTCCGGAAAGTCTACCAATTGTTAAGTGTGGAGAATAGCTTTCTACAGACTATATCTGTTCCAAAAATTTATGTTGGATATCGATTGAATGCAAAGATATACAAAATAAGCTTTTTACGGCATAATAAATTCGGGAACAGAGTACGTTGAGATCAATGCATACGGTATATTCTGCGAAACCAAGTGTGCATTAATACTATTTCATACGGTCATATGTTACTCAGCGGATTTCTTGTTTGTCATATTTTTTTGGGCGATTCTATTCTCATAGAACTTTGAAGTTCTAAAGTTGATGAAGTCTTGGAAGAAATTTTGAGGTCGTATTGATCCATGAATACTACATCTCAAGGTAGGTAGTCTAGATGTTTAGACAGTGACAATCAATTTGGACAAGATCGAAGAACAGGGTTTCACATTTTGACTTATACAGTATCTACCAGTTTCGAATTTCCTTCGATTTCATCCGCAGTCTTCAAAGTGGATGAAGGAGGAAAAGCACCACACCCGGTGTTGACCATCAGACAGTGATCATGGTCTTCCTTATTTGACCTATTTCCTAGCAGTATTCTGAGACTGACTACATGTTAAACACCGAGTATATAGTTGTCGTAATTAGTCCATTTTTCATCTTCTATGACAGTTCGGCTATGTGACAATTAGTTGTGTTCAACACACATAATTCTAGATGATAGGGTGTGCTGAACACGTAATGCGTTATAAACGACAACCGATGGACTAGAGCCGTTACTGACTGGATTCTTCGGGATACGAAACAGACAATAGGAAGACCACCGACCCGATGGTCAGAGTTCTTCACGAAAAGCCCGGAGGAAAGGTATGATGCTCAGCGAGACCCTAGAGCCAGCAGAACCCACCGGGCTACTCGTGCACGCAACAGCGAAAAGTAGAATTACTCTTGAGTCACTTGACCATCAACGGGTCTGATACAGGTGACAAGTAGCAGATCGACTAGCCAAAAACACAGAGTTCTGTGAAGGAATGGAATTAGCGGTATCTATTTGACGCAGCACTTGTGCATCCATTATTTTCTGGAGCAATCAGTTTTCGAGCTTCGTTTTAAGTCTCTTCGACGGCCTTCATGAAGTGGTCTGATCAAAATTTCCATAAAAGTGTTATGACAGCGTTAAATGTTGTTCATTTTGACCTTTGTCTACAACTGATTGATACCGAACTCAAGACTTCTCAACCATGTACGGATCGTTAAATCGGCTCTTTATTGCCCTTCGAAGCACCGTTCTCGGGTTTAACTGTTTCCGTCGGCACGTTTGTTCCCTTACAGAAAAGCTGACTTTAAAGTGATTTTGTTCGTAATTTCAACACGTTTTAGGTAATAGGAACATCAGAAACTGTTACAAATTGTTAAACACATCATCGTTAACCAGAAAAATTGCAGATGAAATAGAACAGAAAATGAAATGAATATGTATTTTAGTGGTTAGTTGTTCATTCGAAGAGAAGCGTGAACTGCTTTTGTTTTCGAGAGGCCGCACATATTCATATTTCACGGTCCTTATTAAAATGGTTTAGTTTGGGCCATTTAGATTTCGAAACAGCATCGGACCCGTTATTCTGCTTCCCACATAGGGTACAGTAACACTCCTAAATTTCTAGGCGTATGGTTGGTCTTTACCTGCTTTGTTCGACAACTCGAATTCATCTGCCATGGTGCCAGTTCCCGTGTGTTGTCGACCGCTTATGGAAAATCAGCCATCAATCAAAGTATTGTGTTAATCATGCTTTTTAAGAAATTGGATAGTAGTCCTTTTTACATCGCTGGCAATATTTTCAAGTGAACATTCTCAAGGTATGGTGTGCAGCTTCTGTAACTCTGCATGGAGGTCTCGATAACGATGGGAAGTTTATCACTGGAAATCCTGTTTATCTGTCTCCTAACGTTGCGAAAATTCCCAGACAAAGCGGATGTGGTGACGAACTTGAAAGTGAAGTTACAGTACGTTACAGCTGCTTGTCTTATATTACTTTCTGCTCGTTTATTGTTGACGGCACAATAAATGTTATTCTAAGCGTGCTCATGCTCTGGATGCTCGAGAGAGTGAGCTGGCGGAATGGGAGACGTCGTCTATAGTTTGGGTGGGCAGTTCAAATCAAGGAAAGAGTACAGTAGCAGTTCTTGACGTCAACAATCCAAAGAATGTCATTGAGACATTCACTGCCTGTGAAAGTCACCTTCTTTGCATCCGAGGTGTTCCCGGTGAGTCGGCGAGGCATATGCGTTTGTACATTGTTTTTTTTAAACATTGTTAATATTTATATCAACATAATAATGGTTATATTTCATATAATACCCTTTCGTTAAAAAAAAGTAGGTAGTAAATAAAAGTACTACATTGTGATTTATGCCACAGCTTCAGCTTAACAGGATTCAATCCATATATTTGCTGCCTAGATCAATCCCATTGACGTGCGATTGCTTATAGCACGTCTAAGTCAATAACATGGCTGAGAGAAAGGCGAAACGAGGGGCCCGCATATTGTGGTGGTGAACACTTTAGTCCCCGGGAAGGGTAATAGCGTGTTCCGCCCCACCCCAGACGCCTAAGGTCCGGCGTGTTGCAAATATCTCAGCATCATTATGCTTCTATTTCACACAATACCCTGCCATTAAAAAAGGCTAGGCAGTAAATAAAAAGTGCTACATTGTTAATATTGCTTATTAGGGTTTCAAAGTCGTAGCCTCCATCACCTCTTTCGGAATTTGTCTGTACCATTTGCTAGTCGTAAAAACATTATGCTTTCGAGTTGAAATTATTTAGCACTTTGTGCTTCGTTGGCACATTACTAGCGTCGTTGCGCCAGTAACAAGCTACATAGCGCTTGTTTTTATTTTACGCATATATTTCAACACTTTCACTGCTTTTCCTACCATTAAATGGAGACAATACAGAAAATTTTTTCCTTTGGTTTGTTCCAAAATATTGACCATGAAACTGTGAATTAGTGTGAGAAGTGTAAAATGTACTCAAAAAATGCGGTTTACATTCAAGGAATATCGTCTATATAAGAAATATAGGTTCTATTCTATGTTAAAAATGCAGATTCTAGAGATGTTGTTTGTAAAGAATTTGGTTTATTCAATAGATGATGTGTTAACCTTTATTTACTGCCTATTATTTTTCTTTTCTTATGTGTGATTGCTGATAACATTAATAGAGTAAAAAGGAGGCCGAGAGAAAGGCAGAGCAAAGGCATTGGTTGGCGTAGTGGATAGCACATCACCCCCGGTAACGGTGATCTCGGGTTCGAAGCCCAGCTGGGGATCTATGTTTTGCTCATGTCGCAGTATCCTTATGTTTGTTCAATAAACGTTTTTACAACATCGTTTTTTTTTGCAGCAACAGTGACAGATTTTGAAAATAGGTGCTAAAAGCCTGCTTTGCTTCCAAAGATACACTGTAAATTCACCTTAATGAAGCGTATGAAGGTGGTATAGGATCTTTGATATGCAGCTATGTGGGATGTTGTGGTCCCTATCCACTAGCACCAGTGTCATGGTATGAACAAATTGTTGTGCTAAACCATTTTTTTTGAAGTGTTAGAAGCAGTTTTCCTCAGACCAAGTTCGGCATAACATCTGTTGTGAGAAGCTAACTCGTTAGCGTGAATATGTTAGGCGAAAATTGGTACAGTATAGATCTTAGAGGCAAAGCAAGGAATTGGAAAGAAAATACATTGAAAGAAATGAGCACTGTTTTTGTTGGTTTATGTTGGAGACTTTAGGGATTTGCGAAGGTGATCCAATTTTGGATGAAGCCGGTGCGAAAGCCTTTATCTGTGGTGGAGGAAAAGTCAAGGATCTACCAGATGGTATCGTAATGGTATTCATTCCATTTCTACAAGCCTAAAAATCTTTTTTTAAGGAATTGAGTTTTCTGAATTGGGCGCATGTGAATGGATGGAATTACGGAAGATGGACGATTCTGAAGATGGTGTGCCCACTTATTGCAGTAATGAAATGCGTCCTAGTCCAAAGAGAACTCGAGACTGTATGTTACTTTTAGTTCTTTCTTAGACTTTTTCTTATTTGGTAACTGTATGTGGTTCACCATAAACAGTTTCTGTGTAAATGAAAAGTAAAGCATTTACCTGGTAACTACTCAAACTTTATTTTCTGGACTTGCTCTGTAATAATGGGTTGTATTAGCCTCTTTTCTTAGTGTTCCTCATTTTCCTCCCACTTTTTTTCAGTCAGCGTTAGCAACACTGAAGCTGTTATCAAATCGCCTGGAGGTGTGTTGGTGTCGTTACTTGTATTTCTTGGTTCTGTTTTGTCAATCTTGTTATTAACGAATCACTTCGTGAGTGTAGTCTCTTTGCAAATGTCGATTATAGTGGATTCCGCTGAGATGGAAAAAGTAGTGGAGATATCTGAGGAAGAAACTGCTCCAAAGTCAGATTTATCAGAAACCTGCACATTGATTCTGCTCGAAAAATCAAAAGAAAAAGGTGGAGCATAGGTCTTGTGTCGCGTTTCGTGGTTACCCTAAACCGTTCTTTTTCGGTTCTGTTCATTGGTTGCCTGCAAGTAAACGTTCGCTTTTAAGGCCTTTAGCACTTGCATGTTTCATTAATTAAGTTCAAAGGAAGCATTGGCTTATCCACTGACGCCTTCGATATACTCTGTGAAGGCTTTCAGGAATATTTTAAGTGATGTTTCCACACATAGCACAAATTTTGGCATGTCATATCTGAATGAAATTTTGGAAAAAAGATTAGCAGTTAAAAGTTCTCGCTCCTTCATCTAGTTGGATCTCTTGAATGTAGAGAAATTCTGATTTGCAATGCTGAATCGCTGGGTAACTGTGAAGTCTAGAGGCCTATACCGAGTATACGAAGAATCCAGTCAATGTTATTGGATGTGCTTTTGTTAGGCTTTTTTCCTTTACTTTCCTGTCTGATGTAGATTCGTTTAGTTCAACCTCAGTGTGCACCAAGTAGCTGTAGTGGACGGGCTTCGTTGCCACAACATATTCGTGATGCATTGGATAAATATAACAGCAATGTTGACGAAGTCTCAACTGGATGGCCCACAGTGTGGTTGGGCAGTCAAAATCAATAGTTAGTTATTTACTTTTCTCTAAAATGAGAATATTCTCAATAGTTAGATCGTCTTCGTTTGGATTATTGATTCCAGCGTTTATATACATTCGGCTGTAACGTCTTGGCGGCGATGTCTCCGGCGTATTAAGATGTCGGATGCTGTGCTTTCTATCATGTAGGTTATTTCTTTACAACTAGTTTTAAGAGTGAGATCTTTTGTATTTGAATAATGTTGCTCTGTTCAGGCACCACAAAGGGCGCGTCTTCGCGGCTCTTGCAAACGGGACACTCGCCGTGTTTCATAGAGAGAAAGGTCTATTTTTATAGGTCCTTAAATAATTGGTGACTTAATATTGGGTTTAAGACGCGTGGGTTTTTTAGGTGGAGCTTGGGCTGATTTCGGCTACCACACTATTCGAATTGGTCCAGCCACTTCGTCAGTGCGATGTATTTGTGTTGTAGCGAACAACATCTGGGCCGCTTACAAGAACTGTATCGTAGTTTTGGATGGAGAGAGCCTTCAAATAGTGGTACGTTGACGAACTTTGTCACAGTGTTGACAAAGCTGTAGCCAAACACTGTAGTGGTGATTAATGGTACCGTTTCTCTATAAGCTGCTACCTGTTTGCACATCGTATTGTTCAGTCTGTCATTGCATCTACCACTTGTAATTTGGGTTAAATTCGAAATCCACTGTTGTGGTATAGAGCATAAAGGATAAAGCTGCCGGCGTTGACCATTGCCTTATGCATGCGCCATGCGTTCGACTTCGTTAAGCATCTTTTGGAGGTGATTGAATGCATACCTGGCCTTTACAATGACTCGAGGTGACCTGCCGACGTATCGGGTCACTGCTGCTCTCCTTCCAGAGAAGTCTGCTACCTATTTGGCAACCTCGGAAGAATGAGGGCATGGTGGGCCAGGGGCGCGGCGATCGACACCATGTGTATTGCAGAGTGCCTCCGAACATTGTGCCACACGTAGCCTGTTGTGATATATTTTAAAGAATTCGGAAATCACTAGAAAAATTTTTGTTGAATATTGCAGTGTGTTTTCCCGTTCTGGATTTCAGAAAGTTTTCGCCGCACATCCTCGACGGGACAGCCAAGTGCGGGCGGTGCAATGGGTAGGTGCTGGCGTTTGGTTGTCCATTCGACTCGATTCAACACTTCGTCTCTATCATGCACATACGTATGAACATCTTCAAGATGTTGATATTGAACCATATGTCACAAAAATGCTTGGTAGGTGGTTGAATATTATGTATGGCTCATTTCGTGAAACTTATTTTTGAGATTCCATTTATTTGCTGACCGGTATTATCATAGGAACTTCTCGGCTCGACTTTTCATACATGCGCACAACTGCTCTTCTTGTTTCGAATCGTCGGCTGTGGATCGGTACTGGTACAGGGGTCGTGATTTCAGTACCTTTAAGCGACAGTACGTTTCTATAAATTCCAATCCTTGTTACTTATTAATAACATAATGGACAACGTTTTCATAATCTTTTCAGGTATAGAGCAAAAAGTAGAGACTTGCGACACGAAAAAAGCATTTAATGGTCCTGGTGGATTAGTACGGGTTTATTCGAATTTAAATAAGGACACGGCGGAGGTAGATGTGCATTTTGTTGACTCAAGGAGTACTGTTTCTAATTGGTTTGGTTGAAATAGTTTTAAAAAGAGCTTGATTCTAGAATACGTCCGATATCGGATCTGAAGGCGGTGCTTTTATTCCATACTGTAACCTAACGCAAGCTCAACTTTCATTCCATGGTCATAAGGACAGTGTGAAATTCTTCATCGCCGTACCAGGCCAATATTTTATCTTTTTTCCTTTTTTTTAAATTTCATTTGCTTCGTTGTTTTCCAATTTTGTTTACTTTAATTTTTTCTGTTTAAGATTTCTTTTATCACTGTTGCCATAAATTATCAAAACTCGTTCTCCAGTTCATACGTAGATTTATACAATTTAGGAGCCCCACGTAATGTTGAGGTTGGTGAAGGTGCAGAATTGCGAAAAATGCTTGTCCTTTCGGGAGGAGACGGATATATCGACTTTCGGATAGGTATAGTCAATATTTTCGGATATTTTTAACAAAGAAATAGCTAACAGTTTAGGAGAAGAGAATGAACCACCAGTTACAACCGAAGGTGTTCGGGTTCGGGATATGTCGCATCTAATCATTTGGGAAGTGGATGCCGAACTTCCGGTGCTCTCTAACTAATTCATCAGTGTTTGCTATACTCGTTTATTTGTCCATTTCTTGTCGATCCAGGGGAGAAATTATTTGGCCAAATTTTACTGAATATTAATGGTTTGAACTAGCTAGTCGCCAACAGTATTTCTTGGCAGATGGTGTTTTATAGTGAGCACCATCCTTTTTCCTCGTTCTCATTCCGAATTTCTTCGTGAAACCTTGGTTTCTACTTATCTTTGCTTATAGAACTGAACTTGTTATGCACTTAATGCTTTCTTTCTGTATTGATATAACTCGATGGAAAGGTATGTTGGCTGTCTATTATTCAGTGGGCTTCTTCGTGAATACTGCTACCACTTGAGAAACAATATCCATGTGTTTCTCTCCATCACCCTATTTCGATGAGTTGTATAGTTGTACAGCAAACTCAGTTCTTTTCATAGATCTAGTCTATAAAAATGTGATGATGGTAGGTATTTTCTCACCAAGTACTGAAATATTCTGAATAGGTTGTAATCGCCAAATAGTACTCCTTTCAGAAGTAATCGAAAAAGCATTTGGCTATCCATATATGTTCCTGTTTCATTATCACTGAAGCATTGCAGTCGTTCGTGAAATTGTGATCGTTGTAAATTTGCAGCTAGAGTTAATAAATATACGAAAGACGTTGTAGTTACAGTCTGGTTATTTAAGGCAAAACCATTATTTCGAACACAATTCTTCGATACATTCTTGGTGCTTTCTTGAAAAGCGAGGAACTATATTTAGATAGATGGCCTTACGTATACAACACTGTAAGAAATCCATGGAGTTTCTAATAAATTTCGGTAAGTCTAACTTCAGCATTTCCATCAGGAAAGCCCAGCTAAGAGTGAACCAAAACCGAGATCCACTATCATCCTGGTATAGAACTAGCGTGGTGGCAAATCTCACTATGATCCACAAGAGTGGTGACGACCTGGGGCATACAGTGGCTAGGCCGACCACGGAGCTCAAGGGAACCACGGCGGTTAAACCAGCAAGACGAGAGCAAGGAATGGAGATTTTGCTCAGGTCCATACAACCAGTGAAGACGGGCAATCCAAGTATCCAAGCAAGTCCCTAACTATGGTATCATTCTCTGGCAGAAAATGGTTGAACACAACTGTTTCTTCAATGTGGATGATGAGTTTGAATTCCCGTACAGATTGTGACATGGCAATTATAAAGAATTTCCACATTTAGGTAACGGAAGTGCAGCCAAACTTTGCTACGATGAACTCCCTGGTAGGATATTAGACTTTGTGCATACGGAAACCCCGCCTGATCAACAAGGAAAAGGAGTGGCCAGAATGCTTGTTAAAGTGCTTAACAATTATCATTTTTCCATTGTATGAGTACAATCTTCAGCTGGTGTCAATAATTCTTTACCAGCATAGACATATGCGTACATAATGGAATGACAAGGATTTCGAATTTTAAGGTGCTGAGATGTGTTACCTAATATATGACAACTAAACGATATGTTTAAACGGAATTTCTAACCTAAATTTGTCCCATTCTATCCCATTACAGGAAGGTTTCAAGTATGCTGCAGAAAACAAGTTCAAAATACGACCCACATGTCCGTATGTAGCAAAATACGCCACTGAAATGGCGACCGAGGACGAGCGCAAGCTTCTAACAACTTATAGAGATCTAGCGTAGAGATCTAACGTCTGTTCCACGTTTACCGTCTTGAAAGCTCTTTCATGTTAAACGTGAATGTCAGAGAAATGGATTTACAAGAGTAAAGCGTTGCACACAACAATTGATGTCCATGAAAAGCTGAAAAGCAGAGAAAGAACATATGAAGAGAGAACAAAACATATGCCATCTTATAAATTAAACACTCCGTTTTCCATTTCTAAACCAATTTGCGCTGTTGTCTTGAGCCATTTCTTTACAAATGAATTCATCAGCATTTGGATCAAATTTGCTGAGCTCACGATAGGCTTTATCTCCAACGAAGCAAATCTCGTGCTCGTCCTAAAAAGCACTTATAATGTTTTACGAAGGGACTTTATTGATAAAGGCGCCAAATTATTTTACTAGAACTGCATGTAACTTACTGGATCAGCAAGAATGATGACCCGTACACTGGTCTTTCCAGGAGTATCTAACGTGACGAGCTCTTTAACTATGGGGAGTTTCGCTGCTTTGATTTTTTCTTGTAATGCTAGTAACTAAAAGAATTGTTGAGAAACTCAAATATTTAAAGGGAAGTGGAAAATAATCACCTCCTCATCAGGATATGAAAATGCAATTCGTCCATACCCACTAGCCCTATCGAGTGGAGTACCCTCGGGTAGTTGTGATGGCTCAATAGCGCACTACAACTCAATCATTTTAGCCGAAACACTATCTCAGGTCAAAACCAAAAAGAGAAATTAAAAATTGAGAAAAAGTGAGCTTGTCCTTCTCCATAATGCATTGTTGTGCGCCCATTTCTGCTTTCTTCAACAATCTTCATTCCTAGTTGGTTCGTCCAGTATTCTGAATATCACTTTTACACCTGAGAAACTTTCAAAATATTGGAATCACAGTCGCGAAAAAATATTCACCAACACTTTTCTTGATGTCCTTCACTCTCACGCCTACCTTTACGAGTTTTGGAGGACCTTCTCCAGGACATATAAAGAAGCAGTGACCATCAGGATCTGTGAGCTAAATGATATAAAATGCTTATTGTAAGCGACCGCTTGACATTTTCAATATCTTTAGAATTATGACCAAGTGGAGCACTTGTTTGTCATGACATTAAGCACTGTCAGACCAGTCGTAGGTATGTAGTAAACTAGATTTGACTTGTTACGGAAACATCAAAGCAGCACTCTTACTTGGACTTTCCCACATGGCAACTTCTTTGCGTCGCTACGCTTCTCTACAGCATTGTATATATTATCCGATTCAATGAAAATTCCCTGTAAATAAAGGCCTTAAAGTAGTTAAGAACAAGACCTTTTAAGTCTCGGAAAATGGTGATTCAACCAACCATCAAGTCGTTGCCAAGGCGATAAGAACCGATCTCATAATTATACGTTAGCTCAATCACAAAGTTTTCATCTTCATTACCATAGCCAACCATTGTTTTGCTCCATTTTCCATTATATGGCCTGTAGAGAGAACTAACTTCTCAGCAACATCAAGTATATGTGGAAACAATTCCTTATAAACACTTACCCATTACACTCTGCTTTGCATCCTTCTTCAAACTCCTCATGACGGAGCACCTAGAAAACTAGTTTGTTACTTGGAAATCCTATGTCGTCGTCATAAATCCTCCTAATACTTAAAAGAAATGATCGAGAATGGATCGATCCATCTCCCGATCTGAATTTACCTTCATCTGTAGAACTTTCGTGAAGAAATCGTAGGACGCTCTCCTGTCACCAATCTTAAAAACGTAGTGAAGAGCTCTCGTTGCCATTGAGAATTAGTACTGAAAACAAATAATGGTAAAGGTCTCATGTAGCCTCATAACTATAAATCGCATGGCGGTAAGTGTAAAATCCACGAGCCATAATATTCAAAACAGTGCGAACAAATAAGGATGAGAATCTGACGAAATCCTGAATATTCCTTAACACTCTGACACTTTACTGCCCAATCGAAGGTATGTTCCGAACAGTGAAATGCGATCCCCTTCAGTAGGGTTGTCTATGGCGGGTTCGACACTTCTACATAGAGTCCTAGCACATAGAAACTAATACCAAGAATCGATAGTGTCCTGACGTCAACTTCGCCACAAATTGGCGAACCTTGGCTTCCATATAGATAGAGATAATTCAATGTTACACCTTTTTATTTTCCGCCTACTATAATTTCGCGGCAGGGTACTAAGCGTAATGCAACCACAACGTTGCTGAGATATTTGCAAAACTCTAGACCGCAGGTGTCTATGGTGGGGAACGAACGCGCTATTGTCCCTTCCGGGGAGTAACGCGTTCACTACCACACCATGAGGGTCCTTTGTTTTGCCTGTCTCTCAGCTATTTCTATCGCTCTTTGCCACAGCAATCACCCGTCAGAGGGATTGATAATTCAATTTTAACTTATTATTTACTGCCTAATCTTCTTAATGGCATGGATATTGAGATTTATAACTTTAATGATGCTGAAATATTTGCAAAACTCTGGACCGCAGGTGTCTGCAGTGGGGAACGAACGCGCTATTGTCCTTTCCGGAGAGTAACGCGTTCACCACCACACCATGCAGGTCCGTCGTTTCGCCTCTCTCAGCTAGTTCTATCGATTTTTTGTTATCAGCAGTCACCCGTTGTCTATATCATTATATATCGTTATATATATCTTAGCATCATCATTGAAGTTATATTTCGCAATGTATACCCTGCCGTTAAAAAGAGTAGGCAGTAAATAATAAGTTAGAATTGTGATTATACTGCAGCCTCAGCTTAACTGGGTTCGCTGCCGATTTGGACCCCCCAGATCAATCCCGCTGACGGGTGATTGCTGATGGCAAAAGATCGATAGAACTAGCTGAAAGACAGGTGAAACGACGGACCAGCATGGTGTGGTGGTGAACGCGCTACTCCCCTGAAAGGACAATAGTGCGTTCGTTCCCCACCGCATGCACCTGCGGTCCGGAGTTTTGCAAATATCTCAGCATCAGTGAATAAACAATTCATGTTGCGAAAACCTAAAAACGTCTTAGAATCTTAAAAAAAGGAACTTTACGATTTCATGGCGGAAACGGCTGGCTAACTGTTAAGGAACAATGAAGTTTACGGTTGCATAGCATGCCATTGAAAATGAATGAAAATTATATGTTGCCATGGTAAGTGCTACATGGTATCCAACTATTGTACCAAAATATTCTAAAGCAGACGTCCGTCCCCTTCTAAAACACGTTGATCAATCCAAGTTTCGCGTGATTGAAATCAAGAGCGATAAACCGATATATTGCAAACAATGAGACTCGTAATATTCATGAAGAGATTTCGTGAGAGTGCAAGTGTTATGCGGCGCTGTAGTGCCTTACAACTCGTACATCTTTAGGCTACCGCAAGTCCTTGTATAGGTCAGGTATGCGTCCTCTGCGATGTTCGGTAAAGTTGGAAACATGACGCATTTCTTAAGGTTTGATCAGAACCGAACACTCTACCCTTATTGGTAAGGTAAGCACTATCGATCATTTCATTCAATCCTTTATCCAACATATCGACTCGCTTCAAATACTACAACTTCGCCTCGCTGCCTGGTCCTCTTCCACTTTTATCCTCAAATGAAGATCGGCATCATAATTGTTGCGCAACAACCTTTTGATGGAAGCAAATTAACGGAAAACTTCCATAAATTTCTTCTCGGAGGCCCCACCTGAAAAAGGAGAAGTTTTTTTTCATCTAGCTCGATGTCAGACATTTTGCGGATCCCAGAACTTCCCGCAATCGACTTCTTTCCTCATATTCACCATCTACGAAGGTGTTAAAACTTTTGTATGTAGGCTATGGTGCTGTTTGAGGATTTTGTTCCTTGTTACGAAAGTCGGTCGTGTCGATTCTCCCTGGAATACAGGGATAGCCTTGCTAGAGCGTCCCCATGTGTCTTAGTGGGATTGAGCCAGTTTCAGACAAGTTTTTGACATCAATTTCATGACCAGACGTGGTGTGAGGCAAGATGGACTTGGGACGAGGCTAAACCAGTGCCTGGTTAGGTTGGACATTTTGGGTAATGAACGGCATCACAATAGATCATCTCATCAGCACAGCATTATCCGTTTCGTATGGAAGATTAGAATGAGTGTCAACACCACAAAATTTTCAGTATGAAAATGAGAACAGGAACTGTTCTGTTATGTTTCCATCCACAGCATACCTCTTCCAAGTGAGAATCATTATTCGAAAAGAACGATAATCACCGCTGGACACAGTCGTCGTCTAGCGGTACTTCTGCAGAAATCGATGTCATTCTTACAAATAGAGGATGATGGATATAACAAGAAAAATTGAAGAGGTAAAACCTCAGATCAATGGATGACCTCGCGCATGGTCATTCACTGTTCTGAAAAAGACCGTATGATAGAACTTTATAATAACCCAGGATCGACTATCTGTTAACCTCGGCATTAGATTATGAACTCGTCGTTTTCTCTCTCAGCAATCGCGAGGTTGTTAAACAGCTTACGTTCATTTCCATACAATAACGCAACAGTAGCTGACGTTTCGGCAATATCGTCTTCTTCGGAGCCTGGAATAGTAGACTAATACGCAGCTTACTAGGCCAAACGCTTCAACAGCACAAACGGAAGGATGAGAATCTTCATGATAATTACAAGATCAAGGGAGGAATGCCCTAAGATCACGCGTGATCTCGCCCCGTATCTTCGTATCGATCGTTGATGTGGGGTCGTCAACCATATGCGACTCTGAGCGGCTGTTCTTCCTCGGTGGAAGACAGCGAAAAAGCAGTGGATTTTTCGAGAAGCCGTTGATCTTGTAATTATCGCTCAGATTTTCATCTCTCTGTTTGTGCTGTTGAAGCGCTTGACTTAGTAAGTAGCGTATTAGTGTACCCTGGCAGGCTCTGAAGAAGGCGATTTTGCCGAAACATCAGCTACGGTTGTGTTGTATGTGTGTTATTGTATGGAAGTAAACCTATGCTGTTTAGCAACCTCGCGACTGCTGAGAGAGAAAACGACGAACTTGTAGTCACCGTCCAGTGCATCTATGGAGTTTGTTCTATAAGCTCTTCTAAAAAATAACTCTATCGCACATACCAAAGACATTGGATGAAACTCAACCAACTGATTGGATAGTACTTCTATAGAGGCACTGTTGTATGGAACAAATCTTTGCAAGTTTCCAAAAATTCTGTATGAAGTAAAACCTATTCTAATAACTCAAAACACAAACTTTCTATGAACCTCAGGATAAATAATCGACAGATTTATTTACACGTTCCTATGAACTGACCTTCCTGAGTTGGCGCGAGGTTGCTACATAATGTCGTTGTTGCTGTTGTTGTCCGATGGCTGATGTTTCGGCGATTTCGCCTTCCTCAGAGCCTGGACATATATCATGTAACGATAACCTTATAATTCGTTGAAACATCTATAGTATTAGTGTAGATCTAATATATACAGAAACGCCATATTGATCAAAAAACCACTCACCATGCTGTTACGAGTGAGAGTGTCCGCGCATTGCTCACGTAGGATGACGAGCGAGACCCGCCCAGGTTAAAAAATCAGTTTAAAATAGGGCGCCAGGTCACGCGTGATGGGGAGGCATTCGCCTTTCCGGTTTGTTTTTGGACTCTTGAAATTTATCCAAAACGTCTCAAGAATCTTGCTCGTTGATGTTTTTGATTCCTGCGCTGGGATCCGAATATTCACTTCGAAATCATCGCCATTGTGCTTTTGTACTCCATGTATAATTAGAGGAGTGCTTTGACGGATTTTAACTTTCCTACCCAGATGTTCTTTCATGCGAACACAAAGCGGTCTACACGTTTTCCCAATATATTCCTCACCGCATGCGTTACAGGAGATCAAATATATTGTACCTGAACTCACGCAATCTCCGTCTCTCCGGTTAGGACAGATCACACAGTTTTCTTAGCTGCACACACGATCACAGAGGCGGTTGCTAGCTAACTGACGGCATAGGGTAGTGGGTGGGAGGAGGTAGGGCAATAACTGCCACATAGCTTTCAAGACCACTTTTCTTAGGCAGCTGTTAATGGCGTAACTTACTTCGTTTAATATGAAAGATAGCTTGAAAGAGGTCTTACTTTGGTTTGAGATATTATTTTGGATAACAGCCCTACCTTTTGGTCTGGCCCGAGTGCCTTCTGTTTCGTAGCCACTGGGAATAGCTATTGTTCGGGACAAGTGAAGCAATTCCTTTCCTCTTCTCCTGTGCACACATTTTTAGCCGCTCGGTATATGCTTTTGATGAGAGCTTTTTTGATCTGTGAAGGATGAGATGAAAGATACCAGGATACCTTTACTATTCGGTTTCCAACACCATTTTGTGATAAAGCCACTTCCTGAAGGTTTTATCTGGCTGTTTAAAAATGGAAGCCAGTTCTCGGTTGGTTTTTTCCGCGTGAATTTTATATACTCTGATTGTCTATTTGCAATGTATTGTCCAGCCTAGACAGTCAGAATATGTAAAATCCAGGCGAGAAGAACCAACCCGGAACTGGTTTCCATTCTTAAGCACCCTGAATATCAAACGGAATAAGTTACGCCATTAAAAAGTGCCTAACAAGAAGTGGTCTTCAAAGTTATGTGGCGGTTATTGACCTGCCTCGCACCCAGTACTCTACGCCGTCAGTTAGCTAGCAACCGCCTCTGTGATCGTGTGTGCAGCTAAGAAAACTGTATGATCTGTCCTAACCGGAGAGACGGAGATTGCATGAGTTGAGGTACAATATACTTGATCTCTTGTAACGCATGCAGTGAGGAATATATTGGGAAAACGTGTAGACCGCTTTGTGTTCGCATGAAAGAACATCTGGGTAGAAAAGTTAAAATCCGTCAAAGCACTCCTCTAATTATACATGGAGCACAAAAGCACAATGGCGATGATTTTGAAGTGACTATCCGGATCCCAGCGCAGGAATCAAAAACATCAACGCGCAAGATTCTTGAGACGTTTTGGATAAATTTCAAGAGTCCAAAAACGAACCGGAAAGGCGAATGCCTCCCCATCACGCGTGACCTGGCGCCCTATTTTAAACTGATTTTTTAACCTGGGCGGGTCTCGCTCGTCATCCTACGTGAGCAATGCGCGGACACTCTCACTCGTAACAGCATGGTGAGTGGTTTTTTGATCAATATGGCGTTTCTGTATATATTAGATCTACACTAATACTATAAATATTTCGCAGAATTATAAAGTTACTGTTACATGAAAAAAAATTCAGGCTCTGAAGAAGGCAATCGCCAAAACTTCAGCCATCGACCAACAACAGCGACAGCTTATACCAACTTCGCATAAGCTCAACGAGATCAGTTCACAGGAACATAAAACCTATCTCTTGTTCTAATATTCCTCGAACACGAAAATGACTTTGAAGAGATTGAAACCAAAGCCATTTTATCAGCACATGTCGAACACGAAGCTATCCTGTATGAAGAATCGATCGCAACAATTTACCGTGAAAATATGAAGGATTTGTCGAGCGTTCTCATTTCCAGAGGAAACTTATCAGATAGCTTGATATCATCTCGTCATCGTCACAATAAGTCGCTCTAGCCGTGGATGGTAATAATGAACACTTCATTCTTTGGGACGAAATCGTCATATCTGAGAATTACCAGTGAAGCACAGACGATAGTCAAAGAGTTAAAGCAGATATGACTGCACATAAATTGCAAGGAAACTTAGTCATAAAAAGTCGGTCACATGACGTAGGACGAATCGATATGGATGTTTCGTAATTCGAATCCACGGTTCCACATGTTCCTATGGTGTTCAGTGAAAATGAAAAGTGACACGAAGTAAAAAGAGAGGAGTTGGATAGAAGAACGAGTGCAGTATAGGTCTTACGTGAGGCCACCTACTAACTAGAAGACGCAGCTCTTGTGTCCATCTTTTTTTGGTTCAACGCCCCACTTAGCGCCCTGCTACGTGGGCGGGGCGTGATGTTGAAAACACCTCGACAGTACTGACAATTTTACCCTACACACAGAAAGCACCTAAGTGATGTTGTTAGGAATATGCCTGAAGTAATTCCCACGACCGACTTTCTATCAAACTCGGTATTGATCGAACAATTCTTTATATTCTTGTTTATCAAACACGAGATATCATCTTATTTCTTTATTTACGAGCAAACTGACATCAAACGGATTCCGACTTCTTCGGAAACTAGAAGGGTCAAGTTCACCCTGCTGTGGTGCTTGAAATATATTAGAATAGTGGACACACAATATAAAGGAACGACACGAAGTATACGCCTATGCGGCTACAGTATAAATGCCGATAAGAACACGAATTTCCCGTTTGGAATGGGCGATTATTTTTAGGTGATGACGTGATAGAGGCGAGAGTTGTACTTCAGCTTTCGGCAGCAAACAATTAATTTAAATGCTGAAAATTTCACAATGGTGCTGGGGGACCGAACATGCTATTACCGTTTCCGGGGCATAACACGTTCAGCACCACACCATGCACGTCGTTCGTTTCGTCTTTCTCTCAGCCGTATTTTATAGGTGCACGTTTTACACTGGACATTTCGTTTTGCAGCATATTCAATTAGGTGGTCCAGGCTTTGGAAAGTCACCCCACCTTCAGGATCCAGAGGATGATATAGCAAAAGCGATAGGTTGATTGTTTTATGAGGAATGACAACCTCATATGAGCCTATAGCCTACGATGGTGATTGTGAGTAGCATTAATCAGCCGCCACAAGAAAACAAGAAACGAAGTGGGAAATGTTTTGAAGCTCAGACGACTCGTGGAGACGGGCTATGAAGGAACCAAGTAAGGAGCCTTAACGGAGTAGTATTTTCCAAGATAATCCGTTGCTTATGATCAGATTAGTCACTGAATGGTATACAAATATCTGAAAAAGACCAACGTAATAAGCAAGACATTAATTTGGTTAGAAATACTTTATCGGACTCTCATGCTTTTGAATTAGACGTCTTAAATGTATTGAAAAGGCACCTGTTCAGAAGAAAGGTCAGTAACAATGAAAAAAAGGCACTTGCTGAGATGGCACCTGAACTACGAAAGGTTAGTTCACGAACTTATTTTGCTCTTTTAAAAACTGGTAGACAATGGCGAAATCCTTCTTAGCATAACTAGGATTTTGAGCCATCAGCCGGTATATCTGATGTGCCAATGATCCTAAAGGTGTCGGGGCTTGCATGGTAGTTGAAGCATTCTGTGCCAGTGATAAGTCCTTAAAGAATAAAGAGTGTCATTACAATCAGCAAATGAATCAAACCAATACCTATAGGACAAAAAATCCTAGTGTTCAGGTACTTAAAGTTGTATTTTCGAAATAAATTGTTAAAAATGGCAATCTGGATTAACGACATTATTACGTTCACAATGATGATGAAATACGAGCAAAGCTCGGAACCTCAGCTGGGCTCCAAACACGCGACCAACCTTTCGAGGGGCTCACGTGTTATCTGCTGCACGACCGAGGCCATCGATTTGCCTTTATCTCAATCATTAAAGATTATGATTTTAACCGTAGCTTTAGCTTGACTTGGTTATGTGCCGATTTGTGCTTCGCAGATCATTCTCGTTGACGGGAGATTGGTGATAGCATAGTCAAGGTAAAAAACTGACCAAGCTAAAGGCAAAGTAAAGGCCTCGGTGGTGCAGTAGATAACACCTGAGCCTACGGAAAAGGTAATCGCGTGTTCGAAGCTCACTTTAGCTTTTGAGCTTTGTTCATATCTAGGCATCACTGCGGATGTATTTAACATAGTGCCGCCCCAGGAAAAAACAGTCGGTAGTAAGGAAAAAGTTGTGCATTGTTTTATTCCACAGAATACCCTGCTAAAAAAACAATAGGCACAAATAAAAGCTAAAAA
Organism: Angiostrongylus costaricensis; assembly: GCA_900624975.1. NCBI lineage: Eukaryota > Metazoa > Nematoda > Chromadorea > Rhabditida > Metastrongylidae > Angiostrongylus > Angiostrongylus costaricensis. Next base: position 218 of record UYYA01000597.1, on the reverse strand, counting down.
CTATTATTACTATGTTTAACGTTTTGTTTTCTGCCTTTCATAATTTTCATGGCAGGTTACTAAGCGAAATACAACCACAACGTTGCTGAGATATTTGCAAAACTCTGGACCGCAGGTGTCTATGGTGGGGAACGAACGCGCTATTATCCTTTCCGGGGAGTAACGCGTTCACCACCACACCATGCGGGTCCTTTGTTTCGCACGTCTCTCAGCTATTT